>VTPC01006911.1:0-70827 GCA_011009095.1 Ignelater luminosus | reverse complement strand
AAAAACAACCCAGTGCAAAGAAATTTTAAATCGAAGTCGCTAATTAAAATCGAGAACACATAAAACATAATAAGTTAACATTAAATTTGTATTAATCGAACTATTTAACTTCAAAGTCAAATTCTAACAAAGCAACTGCCAACCAAGGACGGCAAAAAAGCAACGAAAAAAAAACTAAGCACAATTAACAAAGAGTCAAAGACCCAATAATCTTAGACAAATAAGGTAACGTACTGCATGCACATTTGTCGATCATCATAGAACCTACAGCACACTAGCTCTTATTATAGGGTTTACCAAGTCACAAAGCTTACAGTTTTCAAGGATTAAAATTGTTGTATGACATCCTAGCTAATCATCTTTAAAAACTCATAAATACTAAAGAAACTGCATCTATTAAAGAGAGAGTTAAGATACAAACAATTTCTCGTTTAAAATCTTTCTTGAAGCGCCCAGGCAACTAGACAAAAATGAAAATTGAAGGTGGAAATTTACGAAAGAGTGTTTTAGCGAAAAGATGTTTGTAACCCTATCATTAAACTAGTGACACAAAAACCTTTAATGCATATAGTTCTGGGTCACTACCATGAGATCATTCCTACAAAGTAGGAATAATTAACACAAAAGTTACCGTCATAAACCAAATAAAAACCAAAATAATGAAGCAAGTACAAATTTAAATGGAAATTACTGTCTTTAACTTATTTCTTATCTGCCCGTATCAAATTAATTAAAATCGTTTTTTTAATTGTTTTATTTTGTGTAGTACCATCACTAAAGCCACAAAACAATTTACAGTCCATTAATTTTCATAACAAGTATTCTTTAAATTACTATTTCTTAGCAAAACACGGGACAGTAATTTCGAAATATATAGGTTTAACTAGAAAACAAGTTGGTGTTATAAGCTCAACAAGCGTCAGCCATAAAACGAGTAAGAACAAAATTGTCTAGTCGTTCATTAAGCCATGTCTATATATGAAAATCAGATAACTACATCAACTAAGAGCAAAAAAGTACCAAGAAAAAAAAGACAGAGCAATCACTTAAGTCAATAATTTCCTTTTAGAAAATTATGGTCGATTTAATAATATTTCAAGCTTTAGTTACAACTTGTACAAGATCTTACCGATATCGTTTTAAAATAAACTTAAGTGTATAATTATTGTTATTATTTATAAACTGCATCAAATGAGACAGTTTCTCAAGTTATATATTTAGAAACAGCAGCGGCCCAAAATTACAAACCTGAGAAACACCAGTCGAGTGCCATTCGTGTAAATAATAAAAAAAGGTTTATAAAAATTCATGAGCACCTTTAAGTAATACTTTTAAGTTATAAAACGCCTCTTAAAAATCTATTCCTTTAGAGCAATTAAAATTTTACGAGTATAAATATTTTATGTAGAAGTGACCTAAAGGAATAGCATAATTGCTTTAGACTACACGTGTACGTATGGATGTGTATCTAAATAATAAAACACTTCCTGGATTTATGAGTATAATTTCTTTTTTTTATTGCTACTAACTTAATGGCACTTGATATTTACAGCTCCTGTATCTAATTGAACGTTGAGGATTGTGTTGTACCCTTGCGTATAATGAAGTGAAATTGACTGTTATGCTTTATTGAAGAAGTTTAATCATTAATATAATTGAATTAATAAACAAATACTGTTTTGTTTCATAACAATCTTGATAAAAGTTAGAACTGTATTAATCATGAGATGCATGTCATCAAGTGCAGCTATTAAAGAGTTGTTATTATAAGTAAAAGGAATCGACTACTCGAGTAATGTCTGTCTCAATATCGGACTCTTTAAAGGATTTTGTTTGAATGAACCTCTACAAGGCTCAGATTTGTTTAAACATCATACATGTGCACTGAGTGGTTGAAATTGGATGTAATTGTATGGTATCTTGTTTAGTACTAACAATAAGGATTAAACAAATTCGTGACATATTGAATAATGTAAATAAAAGTCGGTTATCTTGATGCGTTTTTGAAACAGGTTAAAAATGAATTTTTAATTTTAGAAGGCCGCAAGGTCCGGGTCTTGAGCACCACGATTTGGGGCACCGAAATGTCAGATCGATTTTTTGCATATAAGATGGGAATATTAATTTTGTAAAGTTCACACAAGCACGGCAATAAAGATAAAATAACGTCGGAAGTTTAAATCTCAATTTAACAACTTCAACTTTGTTATGAGTTGTAACTGAACTGTATAAATACTTGCGGTGTCTAGCAGTGTTTTGTAAATAAACAGTTTGCAAAGAATCTCATTTAAGAAATTTAGCCTACACTTCCAATGCTGTTTGATTTATGTATGTCTTACTTTTAAAAATTGAAAAGCTTCATTTGGATTTAAGATAATTCTGTAATAATTACACTCTTGTTTAATTTATCTTCAACCTATAAATTTATTATATTTATAAAAAAAAATATAAGACTTCACCTACAGCTGTAGTTTTATAATTATATTTGTACCGTCTACAGACTATTTTTTAATTTATTTTCGTTGCGTTTCCCTGAAGCATATTAAACAGTGCTTACTTTACCTGATGACTCAAGCGATAATTGCTTCAGGAGTCCAGGCTACGTCTTCTTCAATTATCATCGATAATATTAGGTTTAATTACTATAAGGAAACATAAAAAGATTATATTCACATCTACTGAATGAAAATGGCTTTGTCTTAATTCTACCTCTTGTTTTCAAGATATGAAAACTAACCAAAATAAATAAGTCTGAAAAAATTACTTGTTTCGTACCCTTTTACCAGACACATCAGTTGAATCAGTAGAAGCCAATTCAGGCTTAGTTTGACTTCCAAATAAACAACTTAAGCAACTTCGAATCACCGAAGCATCTTTGAAACGCTTTCATAAGTTTTTGAAAGACTTTAAAAGAGCACATTGATCACTTTGAAGTTGAAATTGTCGGTTTGAAGGTGAAATTTAGAAAAATCAAATTTCTGGTTCTGCAAAAAGACTACTTCCTTGTCAAGACTCCAAACGAAAGCAACCACATTATGCTCAAATTAAATGAAATTGATTCAGAAAATCTATAATCAAAATGAATATTTCTCCAACATTATTTCTTAATTATTCTGGATTTAATTACCTAATTAAATGATTTTGACATTATTATCATTTTGTTGTGCTTTAGCTACTATTATGTCTGTTTAGAACCATAAGTATAACATTGTACTACGTATAAGGCATATGCAGAAAACTAGTACAATTAATGAATGGAGGGCCCTTTACATATAATAAGCTTTTGGACACTTAGAATGTTAAGATAGCACTGATAACTTTGAAATGACGTCTTGATATCAGCCACGTTCTTGATTTAAGTTAAAAAATTTTTTTAAGTATTTCTTCTGACAACAATCTTCTTGTTCTGTTTTAAACTAGTGCCAAAACTTTGCTGTCCAAAAGCTTGTCAGTTAATCATTTAAATATTTGTAGTAGTTAGTTGTTGCAAGTTCGTAAGGACGTTAGTACATTTAAGAATTACTCATGCTGAATAACTGAGTGAGACACCTAAATAAACCTTAGATGTAACAATAAGATATAAATAGATAGATATAGATTGTAAGATTAAGAAATAAGTATTCTTTTATCTTCGATTGAATTTTTTTTTTCTTGATGACCTCTTTGACTAACATTAATTCAATAAAACGCTTCTACTTGGATTTAATTTTAAAGATTAAAAGTGGAAGTAAATCTTCTGATATTTTGACAAATACCAAAAATTCAAAACCATGTCATTTTAGGAAATGCTAATCGAAATAAGTCACAGGGCAAAAACATACAGTTGATGACGAGAAAAATGCCAAACTGATGCAAACGATATGGTTTATTAGCAAATAATATGACAAGGGCAAGAAAGAAACTCGAGTCTCAAAAACTCAATTCTATGATCAGACAGCATTAAGAAAGAAAAAAGCCTGATTTTACCCCACTTGATTTTTTTCTTTGGGGATATTTAAAATCACGTGTGTATCACTTAGAACCTCGAGATCTTGAAGAACTGAGAGAAAAAATCAAGTGGGATGAGATCAGGAAGCCTAGCCGGCCATTCCATTGGACCACGTCTTTTTATCCATCTATTAGGAAAGACTTCATCCGGGTATTCTCTAACAAAAAGTGAATAATGTGGTGGTGTAACATCCTGTTGATATCACACATTTAAAACATTAAAATTTCAAGTTTAATTATTTTCGTCAAATCCTCCATATCTCTAAAGCTACTAATTTTAAATACCAAATATGGGATATTGCTGAACTCAGAAGAAAATCTACTTTTTATTTCTTGCCAAAAAAGAAGGAGGTTCCATTAAAAGAAAAGTCGATGACGTCATAGGTCCCACAGCAGTACACTAAAAGATTAAAGTTAACGTCCATAAAATCCGGAGGAAAAAAATAAAATTGACGTGTCTTAGCTTTTCTTCCAAACAGTGAGAATAAAAAAATATAAATATTATTCCTTGTTTTATTTACTGTATACTGTATACAGATTTCGCATTTTTATTGTGGAAGTTTTGGATGTATCTAGTTGATTTCTTATTCTATTGTATACTTAACTATATTGTAGCTCTCTTCTTTCTGTATTTCTGTACCTCTGACAATCACACTCACAATTAATTAACTAGTCAGAGTTTTTGATTTTTTGCAATGAAATCTCAAAACCTCTCATCGTGGGGCCACGAAAGTCTCATTATATGGTTGTCCTGGTTAAAATACAATATTTATTTTATTACTGATTAATAAACTCAAGCCAAATAGTGTCGCGTTAAATCAGTTATAAAAGTCAATGGCTGTCATGTTTACGCTATCCCTTTAGGTTTTCAATTTTTTTTTATTTGATCTCAAACACAAACTATGCTACGAGAAAAGGCAGAAATAAATTATGAAACGCGAAAAAACTATCTAACTTTAGGTATCTGTTTAGTAATTAATATCAGAAGTAGCTCAGAGATGAGGATAACCGACAATCAGTATATTTCTAGTATCAGATCAAAGTTGTCGTATATTGCTTAGTAATTTTCAACAAATGAAAGACTAAAATGTTTTCTCAAAGCAATACAACATGTGTCGCCTACCATCACTAAAACATGATGCGTCGAGACTATAAATTTAGTAAGACTCGAGTAGCTCCACTAGACTTGACCCGGCTGAGCACGTTTTTTCTTTGCCACAGTTTAAGAATTATGAAAGGCGAGTTTCAGTCTGATTTGATCAGTACTTGATGTGTGTAGCATTTTTCTTGGGAATCGCCATAAGAAACAACGTCAGCACGAATACCCACTGACTATTAATCTTTTTCACTGTCATCTCCTGATTTTACTTACTTACTTACTTAATCCTTGAAGTCAGATTTACCCTTATGGGTATCTGGCTGTAAGGGAAGTTGGGTAGTCTGTCAGATTTCTTTTCCATATTTTTTCCATGTTTTTCTGTTTTGTGCCAATTGGGGTTCCTCTCGCATTCCTTCACCACGTTGCTCGATGGCATTTCTAATTTCGTCATTCCAAGTCCTCCTAGGTCTTCCAGTGATCCACGCTTCGTATATTTTTCGTGTGATTTTCTCTTCGTCTATTCTCTTAATATGGCCCTACCACCTTAATTGGCTTTCTTCTATTTTTTCTAGTTTTCTAGTTTTTCTCTGAATGTGTCATTCCCTATTATGTCAATTCCCGTTTTGTTTTCTATTCTTTTCAGGAATTTCATTTCGGTAGCTTTCATTCTACTTCTGTTCCCGTCAGTTATTGTCCAGGACTCAGAGCCGTATGGTACTTAGTATTGAGGTACTTACTTCTTTAAATATTTTTACCCTGGTTCCTTTCGAAATTTCCCTTTTTCCCCAAAAATGCGTTTTTAAGCTGTTGAACAAACTCTTTGCCGCTATTTTTCTTTCTGTGATTTCTTCGTTGATTTCTCCATTTTGTGTTATTGTTGATCCCAAATATTTGAATTTTCCCACTGCTTTTGGTTTCTTCTTCTTTTCTGCCTTCTGTTTATTATCATTGCTTTATTTTTTTCTTGATTTATGTTTATGTTTACCTTGCTTAGTGTGCTTCTGTATATTTTTATGTTCTTGTTTAAGATCTTTCGCAATTAGTACAATGTCGTACACGTAAATCAATTTCGTTAACTTCACTTTTAGCATTTCCAATACAGAACTTCGTATTTATTTTTTGCTTCTTTCATTGCTTCGTCTAGTATAAGTGTGAACAACAGTAAGCTCAATATACAACTTTGTCTCACTCCTTGTATGCTTTGGAACTTATCTGATATTTCATGTCTTGTTCGTATATAATTAGTTATGTTCTTGTATAGACTTCGTATGCCTCTGATAGTGCTCTGTCTTAGTCCCCTTTTTTGCAGTGTTTTCCATGTTTTTCCTGTTTATTTTATTGAAGGCATTATCCACACCTATAAAACGTAGATGTGTATATTCTTCTTCTATTGTAGCTTTCTCTGAGATATGTCGTAGCATAAATTTGCATCTTTAGTGCCTCTGTTAGGTATAAATAAAAATTGTGTGTCTTCTAGGGTGTGTTCTGTTTGCGCTCTCAGCTGTTTCTTCAGAATTCTTGCATACAGTTTTGCAACGTTGCTCAATAAAGTTATTTCCCTGTAGTTTTTGGCGTCCTTGGCTGCTTTCTGTTTTTATATTTGCCAGTCTTTTGGTGTTTGTCCTTACTTTAATGCTGTGTTTAAGATCTTTTCAAAGTAGTCTATAGTTCCATCTGTCATTCTTTATAGCATTTTGTTTGCAATTTTATATTGGTCGGGACTTTTTTGAACTTACCTTTTCTTTAAGTATTTCATCTTTTGTGATTTCCTCATCTACGTCTAGTGTTCCTTTAAAATCACTATTGTTTGTGTTTGCTTGTTTCTTCTTGCCTCTTAGTAGTTTTTTGAAGTATTCCCTTTATCTTTCCATTATTGCTTTTTCCTCTGTTATCACTTATCCATTTGTATTTCAGATAATCTTCAATGTTTCTGTTTTCTTATCTTTCGCGTTTCTACTCGCCCCGAAAAACATTTTTTGATTTTCTTTCTATGCTTCTGTCATTTTCTCTCAAAATTCTTTTGATGATCTTTCTTTTTCTTGTTTTAGTATTCTTTTAGCTCTTACTTTCGCAAGCTTATATTTTTTAAGATTTCCTGTTTTTCTGTTCCTAAATATTTTTTTCATTTGCAATATGTTCTTTTGGAGTCTTTGTTTTGGTATTTTTGTCGTTCCACAGTTGATTTCCGCCGCTTTCAAAATTCATGTTTTCAAATGTTCCCACATATTTTCTTGTCTTCCCGGTGGTATTACTTTCTGTAGATTCTGGTTTAGGTATAGTTGAAAGTTCTGTTTTCTTCTTTCTTTTCTTCTTCATTGGTTTAAGTGTCATTATTAGTAGATAATGGTCGCTCCCAATTTCTAATCCTATTTCTACTTCTTTGTTTGATTTTTCGTTTCTGCTGAAAACCTTTTTAGTTATCTTATGTATGTCTTTATGCACAAAGTGGGTGTTTTCTAGGCATAGCTCTATTATCCTTTCTTCATTTATATTTTCTGTGTTTTCTCCCTGTTTTCCAAGGCATCGCTCATTTTCTTCGTTTCTGTTTATCTGCTTCCCATCCTTCCTTTCAAATCACCCATTATAATTTATACTACTGTCAATTTCTAATTGTAGTTCACCTAAGAAATTGTTTGTTTCTTCTCTGCTTGCGTCTTCATTAGGGCCGTATGCTACGATTAAAGTATATTCTCCCTTTCCGTCTTCCTTTCTTGTGTTTATTGATAGTAATCTCTCACTGATCAGATTCTCTCTTGTAACATATTTTAAGTACAGATACACCCGCGCTTGCGTTTTCTGTTTCGTCTACTCAGACGATTACATCCAATTGTCGTTTGGTAGTTTTCGGATTCCTCTTCTTTTTTTTTCGTTTTGATTATTCCTACGTAGTCTATTTTTATCTTTGATATTTGGTCTGTGAATTCGTGTTCTTTTCCGTTTAGGCTCTTATGTTCCATGTTCCTATCCTCAGAGTATGCAAATTTCTGTGTGGAATTTCGTTGTCTTTGTTTCTTGTTGTTTTTTGTTTGTTCGTATTTAAAATCTCATTGGCTTTTCTAGTTGCTAGAATCATTACTGGAGTTTGGTCACTTTTTATGCATGTTAATTCTTTGGTTGAGGATTATTTATGTTTTTAGGTTAGTTTTCTTCCTTGTTTGTTCCATTTCCATTCCTTCCCTTCAGGGTGTAGTTTTTGCTATTCTGTTTTAACTACTTTTCTATTGTTTCTCTCTTCTTTTCCCATGTGTTTTATCTTGTATTGTATTTATATATATTTCTTTTTTATGTTACATTAGTTTGCTTTCGTGTTTCATAATTTCTTGTTATCTTCTGATTTTAATAATTGGAATATTTGCTTATTCTCATTAAATTTGCTGAATTGCTAGATTTATGGTTTTTTTTATTAGCACTGATTTCCATTTCGTAAATTTATTCTCAAGGTTAATTTGGTTGTTTTCATTTAACTTTCTTAGAAAATCGATAACTAGACGCTATTAAAGCATAATTTAAAAGAGTCTCTGTTGCAGAAGTAACATTAAATACAACCAAATTCATAGTTTGTTTTCTTTTATTGATGGTGCTTGTACTAATCGTGCAGGTTCTAGTACCTTTTAAAGATTGTTTTGTTTATTCGTCCAATTTCACATTCAAACGTCAGCTACCTGGTCTTCTTTGGCTGCTAACTTATGTTGCTGTACCTTCTCTTTCATGAATGTTTTTAGAAACTTTTGCACACCAGAGATTGATTTTTGTAAAAGTAACGACATAATTCCCTTTATTGATAGGATTTTCCCTAAAGAATAAATTATTGAAAATTCAATTCCTAACAACCATATTAATATTCAATTCCACATTTGTAGATAGTGAGATTTGAAGAAAAAGTTCTCATAAAATGTATCAAAGTAAAAGTGAAACTTTAACTTGCACCAAGTGATCAAGTAAAATCTCAATTTTTATTTATTAAAGATAACAATAATTATTAGGTTTAACTGAGAGTGAAACAGTTCTTGTGAATGGTTTTCCATTGTACAAAAAAAATTTTAAATACTGTTTTTGCAAGTTTAAAAAATCTTCTAATTAATTTGTTTTGTTTCAGGTAAGTCAAGAGTACCAAGGACTTCTTCATAACCTTAGACTGTAAGGAGTTTCTTATGAAGGTAAAGAGACAGTGTTGATGTTGTCTTGCTCGAAAATTCACAAAACTTAAACCGAGAAGTTTGGAACAACTTGCAGCCTAAATTATGCTAATTAAAGTAGCATTACTCTACTGAAGCTTGTAGAGAATTTGGTAAAAAACTGAAACCAAGATTTATAAAAAGTGAAGTTGCCTTTTTGGTTTTATTTGTGTAGGAGGAACTTTGCTATATAAATTCTTGTACACTTTTTAGGTTTTTCCCTACAGAAATATTAACCAATTTTACGCATTTATTTTATACGGAGTGAAAACCTATAAATTTAATTTTGTGTGGCATCAGAAAACATTTGATAAAGCGAAGACAACATATTCAGCCACGGGCTACATTGCGAAATCAATGCAAATTGCTTATATCAAGCTTATCGACGCGTGACTTTGAAGCTTATTATTTAGTGCTTTGCTTTGAACCATTTGGCAATTTATTGTTTTTGACTGCACGCTGTTAAATTAATAGAAACCATTTGAAAAGCACAGTTCAGTAGATAAACTTTTATTGATTTGGGATTATGAAATTCAGAACTGCAGATGTTCGTAGAAATTAAATTATAAAACGTCTAATAACATTGTTATATTTTTTGTCTTTTCTACTTGATCTGGTGACTTAATTATTTTGTCGTAAAAGCGTTTAAATTCATTCAAATGTAAATTTGTCTTTCGAAAGTTCATTAACGAGAGTTCTTCCAGAAACCGTTTGTAATCTTGTTTTAATTTAAACTACCTAGTTGATCATTTCACTGCAACGATTTGTTGCCAATAAAAAACGAACATTAAGTTCTGTCTCTATTTTGTAATATAAATTTGCTAATTGTGCAAATCGGTAGATAATGAGCAGGTTGTTTGCATTTAAAGCATATTGTTAGTTAACATTATTATCTGCATGCCAAAATAATAGGCTAATATCTGTATGGTGTAATTTACGTTTCCATCACTTTCTATAAGAATTCAATGCAAATTTAATGTGACTTCGTTTGTAAACAGACTCCGTTCACTTTTATTGTGATTCAAAGTAGGTTTTGCTTTTCAACATGGTATTTATAAATTTGATTGCAACAAGAATAAATCAAGGTAATCTTTTAAATATCATGCTTTATGGAGTCAAAAAATTTGTGATTGTGAATGTATTAAAATACAAAGGACCAACTTTAGCTATCAAATTAGCTATTGAATGAATTCCGTTAATATTCTCCAATCTGTACAGTTACAAATTATTTATCAACGATAGCTGTTTTGAAACTTGATATGCTACTGTCAAAAATAATTTATAACACGACTAAAATATATTAGACTAAATTGAGTTAGGATAGATGTGATAAACGTAAAGATTTATTTTCAGCTAACATATGAGCAACGAAATCCTCAACAAACATATGCATTAATAAAATGGTCGCTAACTCAACTTTTTCTTTTATAATAGACTGCTGTGACGTTTATGACGTGCATTTATTAAAAATGATTCAAATGAATTGTTGCCAATTACAGACACCCAATTTTTTTATTTAACGATACTTGATAGGTACATAAAGATTATTAATCTCTAAAAAATATGTCCCATAAAATCTCAGACACAATTATACCCGAATTATAAAAGTTATAGGATCTCGAATCTCGTAACTGTACTTTTATTCTTTAATTAAAATTATGAACATATATTTCTGTCAGAGACTGTACTAATCCAACGTGTCACAAAAAGTAAAATACAGGATACGAATATTCTATACAAAAGCAAAAATTCTATTGAGAGGGTATACGATAAATTCTTCTTATGTCACTAATTATTTTAAGCTTATGCTAATGTTGCAATAAGGAAGAGTTGAAAGTTCCTTCTTTGAATTGTGGGCACAAATTATAAAGTAACACTTGAAAGTAAAAGGTTCTTTTATTAAAGATGTTATTAATCTTTGTGTCGCTTGTAGTTATTTTATTGTTTAATTAGTTAATACAGTTTTAAATTATATTTTTAAAAAATTAGCATTCATTTTATTCATTATTATAAAAATGTTTTTATTAAACCAGTTACAAACTTGAATGTTAATATTAACAATTATTACAAGTGTTTTATGTTTATTTAATTAACGAAGCGGAGAGAAAGTTGTAGGTATGTGAGTATGTTAATGTATGTCTGTCAACTGAATGTAAAGTGTAACAGCTTAAAGTGCATACATTATACCGGGTGTCTCTGAAGCGAACGGAATCAGTCATATAATATAACTATAGTAAATTCGTGAGACAAGAGTATATTTATTTTTTTATACTATAAACTTCTAAATTTCGCAGTTGCTAAGATACAGAATGCCAAAGTTTCACCTAGAACTTCTTATTGTTTCCATACTATTTGGAGAAAACGTGCAATATGATGACATCCTTCGCATCATAAACTGTTACTGCATTATTTCAATGTTGTTAAATCTAAATAAATAATCAATAATTTATAACAATTATAACCAGTGAAAATGCAAGCATAATCATGACGAAATTTAAATAAAAAATTATCTCGAAAACTATTGGAGACATGGAAATACCGATTAATGTATCTGTAATTCAAAAAATAGTGTATTTGTTGAACGTTTGGTCAGTGGCGTATTTTGGGGGGGTGTGGAAAGGGTGGTCTGCCTCGGGTCTCATCTTCGTGAGACTCCCGACATGTCCTGTGATATTCCCATAGTGCCGACATGTCGGACATGTATTCAGCGTTAAAAACTGAGTCGATATCATATACAAGATGTAAAAAAAATGTTTAAATATTTAAGGGCATATAGTACAACCAAAAACAAGTAAAACAGTCTTAATAAACATTGGTCCGCAAATCAATCGTTTTCGAGATAAGAGCCACAACCTTCATTATCAGTTTTGTGCTATGCATATGCTGTTTTTGAGATAAAAATGTTTTTTTTTTGGTTGCTTTAATCAAAGAAACCACGACTTTATCTAAAGTAAAACAAACGTTTTTATAAATTATCAGATTATTTTGCCGAGTTGCAACAGCGAATTCAGCATTGTTGTCAAACAATTCAAGCACAACCGGACTTTTTAAAAAGGACGCAGGGTTCCTTCTTGAGAAGATGAAGATCCTGTGTCGAAATGGAAGGCAGACATATTAATCATCTTCTGTGAGAATCGTGTTCTGTAGGGCTAAACGCTAAAACCTATAAAAATTTACAAAAACGAAAATCGTCCTTTTCTCGAAAACGGTTAATTTGCGGACCCATGTTTATTAAGACTTTTTTATTTGTTTTTGGTCGTACTATATGCTTCTTAAATGTTTGAACGTATTTTAACACCCAGTATAATATCACTATGTCGAAAAATCGAAAAATTACTTGAGATATTGAAATACCGATTATGTATCTTAGTCAAGAAAATAAAGCAGAAAAATGGCCAAAGTAAAACAAAAAAATTCGCCAAGATGGATTTTGATGCAGTTTGCGGCAATCGATTCTGTGAGTTGTCTAAAAAAATGCTCCGTTTGGTTTTTTGACGTTTTTTGTTATAGCCAGATTTTCTCACTCAGAGATTTTTTGGGTCGCTGATCACGAATCCGGCATTGGTTTTCCGGAAAAATCATCCTGGCCGTGGGAAAACGGAAAGTTTGGCCTAATTTCTAAAAAAAGTTTTCTTGTTCATGAACATTTTAAATTCTAACTCGAAAATGGGTTCAAGGAGGTTTTTTTGATCGCTGAGTACGAATCCGATATTAGTTTTTCGTAAAAACCACCATGGCCGTAGAAAATCGGAAAATTTTGCCACTTTCTTCATTTTTCTCATGTTTAACCGCTCTTAGGTGGCAGTGCATTTCGCTTTCGATGTAGTCGACATGTTTGGAACCAGTTCTCACTGTTGTAGTAAAAATTGCTGAAAGCCCGTAAAAATCATTAGGAAATTATCAACAAAAACGTGTTTCATGTCGATTTCAGGATAATATTTTGCTGCCACTTCGACAATAACAACTAAAACATCTATAAAATATATAGTTTTCAAGAAAATTTTTCATACGCGCACCCCTTCAGATATGTATGTATAATACATATTATATCAGATAATAAAAAGTCGAAAGACCCAAAAAACTATCTAGAACTCATTTTCGAGCAGAAATTCCAAAATTCTTCCAAAATTGGGCAAAATTTTCCGATTTTCCACGGCCGGGGTGGTTTTGGAAAACTAATATCGGATTCGTGATCAGCGACCGAAAAACCTCCTAAGACCCATTTTCAAGTTAAAATTCAAACTTTTCACGAACAAAAAAATTTTTCCAGAAATTAGGCCAAGTTTTCCGTTTTGTCACGGCCCGAACGGTTTTTCCGGAAAACTCATGCCGGATTCGTGATCAGCGACCCAAAAAACTATTTAGAACCCATTTTCGAGCTGAAATTCCAATTTTTTTTCCAAAATGGGCAAAATTTTCCGATTCTTCGCGGCCGGAGTGGTTTTTCCAGAAAACTAATATCGGATTCGTGGTCAGCAACCAAAAAAAACTTCTAGGAACCATTTTCGAGTTAAAACTGAAAATCTTCACAAACCAGAAAAATGTTTCCAGAAATTAGGCCATATTTTCCGTTTTTTCACGGCCAGGTTCAGTTTTCCGGAAAACTAATGCCGGATTCGTGATCAGCGACCCAAAAAACCCCCTGAGTGAGAAAATCTGGCCCATTTTGGCTCATTTTGTCGATTTTTTTTCAAACAGCATCATAGTGCATCCAAAAAGATGCATTTTCCTCTGTAGAAATGCAATAACAAAAAACGTCAAAAAACCAAACAGAGCATTTTTTTCTAGACAACTCACAGAATCGATTGCCGCAAACCGCATCAAAATCCATCTTGGCGATTTTTTTTCGACCTTTTTTGCTTTATGTCTTCGACTATCTGTAATCTAGAAAAAATTCTAAGTTGATTTCGTATATAACATGTCCTGTAAAGCTTCGGCAACATGGCAACGGACCAACAGACAGACATAAAGACGTACAAAATGCAGGAATATTTCAAATTTTGTTGAAAATTTACGAATAGGAAGTATTAGAATATTAAGAATAGTAGTAAGTACAATTCTAAAACAAATTCATTTAATAGCTTCTAACACAAGTACTATGCAGTTACTGTCTTGTTGTTAGGGCAACAATAGTTGTCTTAATTCTCAAACCCAGAAAAGGTTTGAAAGACCTATCATCATACCAACACATAGCTTAACTAGGTCAAAGTAGCTGCAAATCATAAACTAATTGTTAATCATATTTTACGCTTTTTACAAAATTCGAGATCAGAGACTTTTCAGGACCTTCTGAAACCTCAATTCGTCAATCTGTTTGTCAAAGTGGCCAAAAGCTTTTTGGTCTTTTACAAAAATTGAATCTGTACATCAAAGAATATGCACACCAGCTAAAGCTCCTCAAGGATATACATAAATTTACCAATATGCCAATGACAGTCATTTATTTAGTTCAAGATTCTGTTTATTGAACTTACTTAGTTAGTCGTTTAGCATAGTGTTTTTTTGTTTTTATGCTCCATATTTCCATGGTTTACTATTCGACAATTTCTATTTTAATTTTTGTAGATCATTCCGAAACAAAATTGCCTTGTAGAGTTTTTCTCTCATCAAAACACTCATTTCTATTTTAATCTTATATCTCTTGACGTACCTATATGAGAACTTAGTACGTAATACCGAGAAAGAAATGAATTTAGAAAAATTACGTTACTTTCTTTGCAGAAAGAATCTTTACGCTAGTCATTATTCTTTCTTACTGTTTATACTAGATCATTTTGAATTCGTCTTCATTAAATCTTAGACAAACTAGAAAAGAAATAAATTTTGCTAGAATGTTGTCTTCTTACTTCCAAGATATATTTTATTTTACTTATTGATTTTAAAGGCCACACGTTTTAGATATTTCCGATTAGATCACTTATTAAAAATCTAGTTTGAACCAGCCTTCCAAAACTTTAGTTTCTTAAAGAAGCGCTGCCGTAAAATGATAGCACTAATACAGTGGTGGATGGCGTCACGAAAGTTGTTCCCATATATGTACATAATATGCTTGATATCCTCGGGAGCGGTAACATTTACCGTAACGTAATACAGCGGTTCACCACTGGGTTTTAGCGGCGGCAAAGTTTTAGGTAGATTTAAACTGAGTAAAATTTCATTTCTTTAAAGTTTACATTTGCTCTCGCCGCTGTAACCGCACTCTATCTCTGGTTGCTCTATCACATCATCCACTGCTATATTACGGCTGTCTTTTACAGTGCCAATTTTCTAGAAAACTAAAGCTTTAAGAATTTACATTAATCGTTTGGGTAAGGTTTGAATTTTTGTACTATAATTCAGTTATAATTCACTACAACATCAGTCTACACTTTACCCTTGAGCAATCGTGTTTGGTTCAGCTGCTAATTTCAAAGGTGTTACCCTTCGATGTCAACGATTAACAGAATATACACGTTTGAAACTATTTTGCGCTTCGTTGATAACTGATAACGAGATAAATATTATTCCATTATTATTCATAAAACCTTCATGTAGTTAAGTAAGTAATACTATTTACAGTAAACTAAAGAAAATCGAATCGATCGTAAAGAAAAGTTAGCTCATGAGTGCTGAAACGATTTTTAGAAGAATCTACATATAAAACGTGCAACTAAAGTTCAAAACCTTTGAAACTGTAACAGTGAGAAAAGTGGTGGCTTGGACAAAGACGCTGATCTTTATTAAAAAGTCAAGTAGACTCAATGAGAAGCGGTTAAAGTGGTTAAGAGAAAGACTAAGAATTAGCACATAAAACCTAGGTAACCTGAGGACTAAAAGCACTAAAAGCACTAAAGCTGCTACTACCAGATCGCAGCTAGAGGAACAGTAACTTGAAAATCATCGTTACAACAAAAAGTGAAACATCAGGAAATCTTTAAAATATATTCAAAATAAAATTTTCTTTCTTCTCAGTTCTTTAAAGGAATTTCATGAAGGTAGCTGAGGTCTACCGTTTATGTGTGATAGTGTAACGTAAAAGTTGCAAACTAGCTTTTAAGTCAGCAGCTTCTGAGCACAAGTCATCAATGGAGCTTAGAGATAAATAAACTCTACCTGTCAAAGTAACCTCGTGGCTGCACTCGCCACTTCTAAAATTCTAATTATATTCTGATTTAGCTTTTTCAAGCAAATGAAAATCATTGGAGTCTGCAGGATAATGATGTGTTTAAGAATTAGTGGCTGATGTTGCTACTGTAGAGAGCCCAATCAAGGATTTTATTATTTCTTCCCGAGATTTCAAAAGACTTATTTGTGTGTTGGTTTTCTTTTTATAGGTGTAGTAGGCGTTCCAGATACAGATATCTATTATGTGAAAAAGTACCTTTTGATAGCAGCGGATCGTATTTCGTGGCGTGGAATTATATGCCATCATTTGATCTGTTCTATCAATTCCTGATATATGGGTATTGTAGCCTAAAACGCATTTCGGTTTTGTTTTCATTTGGCCCTTTTTACTTTTCATCTCCAACATTTCATGTTTATGGCGCGTGCTTATCATTCTGATCGTTCCATTTACTTACAACTGCTTTACCCTTTGGCTTCCATACTGCTTCTCCCTTTTTTAACTTTGTATTTAACAATTTATTTGGATTGCATTTTCTATTTAGGCGCAATGTTTCAACTACTGTGGTTCTTTTGGGCAACAAATACTCCGCAATGCTAACAATGGTATAGTAATTGTCCATATAGATTATGTGACCCTTTGCCAAATAATCCTGCAATAGTTCTTTTACTGCAGAAAAAGAATATGACTCACTTTCCGTCTCCAGCGTTCCTTTTCCTACGTATACAATTACATTTAGGATAAATCCATCATGAGTTGTTAGTTTGTACAGTTTTATATCATACTTATGGCGCTTATTGAGGATATCTTGGCGGAAAACTAATCTGCCACGCCACAATACCATTGCTTCATCGATTGCTAAATGTTGTCCTGGGTACTAGACACTCTTCATATTCTGAATAACTTGAGGCACTATTGTGCAAACGATCTCTCGTGTTAATATTTTCGTGATTTACTAATCTTAGCATTCGTACAATATTTGTAAAGCTATTGAGAGGCATCGCGTTTTCAAATATGGAGTGGTGGTACAAGGGGTTTTTTAGTGATGTCAGTCCATTGAAATCTTGAATTACACCTAGTCGCTGCTGGGTGATTATCAACAAATTCGTTTACTCACTTATTAGTCTCTCTGACTGTGCTGTTAACAATTTCATCATCAAAGAAGAGTTGAGAATACTCAATAGGTGCAGCACCTTTGAGTAATTTTACGTTAATAAACCATCAGAAATTATCTAATGCAATTTTCCAAGCTGGTGGTTGGTAGTCATTTGAGTTTTCTTCTGGTTCAGAGTCGCGGTTATCATCAGATTCACTTGTTTCAGTCTCAGTTACATTTTCATAATCTCTGTCAGCGACCGAGTCGTCGCTAGAACACGGATTGTCATCCTGATCCCCATCTACATTGTTATTCGAGACGCTAAATTCATTCATAAGTTTTTAATTTCAGCTTGTGTAAGTGGACGACATGTATCTTTTTGATTTTTAGAGGCGCTAGAAATAAACGAACATAACCTCAGAAAACGCGTCTTTTAAATTTTATTAGCAACAACTAACCTTGCGCTAGGTGTAGAATTCATATCGATTGATATTTATTTTTTACATGCACAAAACACACGCCAAAATCCAGCGAAAACACATTTACCTCACAAAACTATCGAACAAATCAAAGCAGTTCCTTCCACACACCTTGTGGTAAAACTCTTGTACTTAATTACGGCCGAGGCCACTATGGTGGTCGCAGGTGGCGGAATACGCTGATAGGGAACCAAGAAATTGCTAACTAGCTTCATTCCTGAACCGGGCAAAATTTTATAATATTTCCATGCATGTAAATGTGTGACCACTATAGTAGCCGCGATCCACCAGGAGAAACCACAAAGGGCACTATAGTGGCCGACGGTAGTTAACGTGCTACATATACTTTGTTCTTTCTAAAAAATATAAAATCTAAATTTGAAAATTGCAAGTAAATCCTTCTATGGTTTTAGTTGGCTTCCTTCTGCTGTTTTCAGCTTGTCCTCTAAGTGGTAAATCAAAAATAGACTTAGTTAATGAATATACGATCCCACGTTCAGGGGCCAATTTTTATAGCTGCATACACTCTAGTGGAGCGCCTACCCAATTACAACTTATTGCTTTAAATTTATTTGTCTTTTGCCTTTCAAATTTTTCTAAAATGGTTAACTATAAGTAGTTCTCATGCATTACTTAGTTTATGCTAAATTGGGCAAACAGCTGCTTGGATTAGTTGTATCATACTAAAGACATATACTCCATGTCTTTTACATGTTTGGGTTTGCTCTGTTATCTCCTACGAAAATGTTTCTTCTGCGAATTAAGAACACCTAAGGAGTTAATACGTGAACAGAACAAGATAACAAAACAAATAATGCTGTTTAGACAACCTCTATTCCATGTTCAATGCGCAAATAGTTCTTGAAATAGTACTAAATCCTCCGTCCTATTTTTGGCAAATACAAAACCGTCTGCTCTTTGACTAAAAAGTTGTTTTCATCAATATACTGATAATCTGTAAACCTTATAGATAGATAATATTAACTGTTGAAAGTCCAATAGTCTCATCAACAAGATTTGTCAATTTTTTTTGGCATAATCGTAATTTGAAAAAAGTACCAAATACTCTAGGTCAGCGGTCTCTAAAAGGTGCTCCGCGGAACCTTAGTATTCCGTGGAAGGGTCACAGGGGTTCCGAGAGTTTGGACGTAGGCGTGATGCAGAAACCAGGCAGCCGACGCCGATATACAGGCGCTTGCCGATACCAACCCAATCGATGCAAGCAATAGCTGGCAGCAAGCTAGTTAACAACACGCGAGCAGCAGTGTGATTATTTTACATAATATTCGATGCTAATTTAGCATATTTTGGCCTCTTTGGATAATATCATATTGATTGAAAGAAATGTATTGACGTATGCAACAATGGAGCAGCAGCTATGATTGGTAAAATAAAAGGCACAGCATCAAGAATAAAAAAATGTTGCATAAGCATGTAACAGCAGTCATTGCATTTTGCATCGCCATACCCTTGTCGCGAAGAAAATGCCATCTGACTTAAAGAAAGTTCTTGATCAGGTCGTACAAATTGTCAATTATGTCAAGTCTCGTCCACTTCAGTCGAGACTTTTTAAAAAGGCGTATTGAGATATAGGAAGTCAGCATCAATCACTCTTTCTGTACACTGAAGTGAAATGGCTTTCCAGAGGAAACGTTTTAGGAACTAGGAGCTATTTGAACTGCGTGACGAGCTTAAGGTTGTCCCGATGGGACAACCAATTTCTGCATCCGTAAATCATGTTGGACTATTGCATGAAGAGCAATGGCTTATGAAGTTGGCTTTTTTGGCCGATATATTCGGTAAACTCAATGCAGTCACCAGAACCTTACAAACAAAAACCACCACCACGTTCACAGTAAGAGACAAATTTTCATCACTAGAAAAAAAATTTAGCTTCTGGATCCCATGTGTGTGGAACAAAAATATTACGAATGTTTTTCTCTCTAGAACGCATTTCTCGGAGAAAATGAGTTGCAATTAACCACAGATGTGGGAAAAGACATAAGTAAACAGTTCAAGAAAACCTTGAAAGGATATTTCTCAGAAAATTTACGGGACATCGAATGGGTACAGAATCCATTCGCAAACCGGACCAAACCATCAATGCTAACTGTGTCGGAGTATGAGAGTTTGATCGATATTAAAAGTTCATCCTGTTTGAATAAGTACTACTGAACGACTTTTGGACTGGACTGAAAGATGAAGGCTATCATGACTCTGCTTCCCTTTGTCTCTACTTACCGATGCGAAACTGGCTTTAAGCTTACGCCTACATCAAAAACAAGTTCAGAACTAGACTAGACGCCGCTCCAAATCTGCAAATTCAACTGTCCGACATCAAAACTAATTTTAAGACTCTTATTAATAGCACGATGAAAAAATTTCATTCTTCATACTAAATATTTTCAAAATAATTAGTTTTTCTTTTCAAGTCAAACATGATACCTAGTCCTAAGTCAGTAATTGGTTTAATAACAAGGTATAAATAAAAAAATTGGTTTGTATGTCCACAATTGCAACTTAACTTTATTTATAGGAGTTTGGGTTTCGCCATAAAAGGGTTGATCATTTAGGGTTCCATAGCCGAAACAATTGGGAATCGCTGCTCCAAAACACTCTCTTATTTTTTCTCCACGCATTGTTATGTATATTTCTAATCAACATTCTAAGGAAAACATCCAAAATAAACATCTTAGCCGTGAGCAAGCAGAAATACGTATAATGTATGAGCGAAAAAGAAAATATTCTTTAATGACCTCTTTTGACCTGGAATCAGAAAGCAACACTTCAAGATAGCTCACGTAAAATTATATCGATTTCCAGAGTTCTTAGTTTGTTATAATTAACTTATTTAACTCAAATTTGTCAGTCCTTAGTTTACTTTTTGAGCGTAATTCAGATACATAGTGTTTAATAATTATTTCACAAAATGCAGAAAATGATGATGATCATCAGTGATTTCTTTTATTTGCCAGTAATTCTCAAATAAAAAAAATTGAAATCAACTATTCGTTATAAGTAAAAATTGATATTGATATAGACAGTTTTATGAGAGAGAAAATCAAGATCAAATTAAAAAAATTCCTTCATCTTTTATAGTACAAAGTTAAAAGTCTAACAAAGGTTTGATCATAAATTGGGCTTTTAGAAAGGAAATTAATTATTTTAAAATTACTTCTTGTCTTGAAACAATTATTCTGGGAAGGTTGATAAATGAGTATTACTAACGAAACTGTTAATTACATCATCAGTTAAAATTGTATACAGTTTTCATTTTAAAAGTGTCGTGTCTTATTCATCTTCCGTTAAACCTATTTTGTGACATTTTTAAAAAACAGAAAGAACAAGTTACGAGTCTAGTACACTTTTAATTAATTCTATCAAAACTGTTATCTTGAAATGAGAGAGCTCAGAGTTCATCATTTCTATTTCAAATACAAAATGTTATATAACCAATTAATTTGTCTTTGCCTTGGTTTTCTGTATTCATATGACACAAGTTACAATTTTTAATTAATTCAATCAAAACTTTTATCTTAAAATGAAAGGGCCCAGAGTTCATTATTTCTATTTTCAGACACAAAACGTTATATAACAAATTAATTCGTCCTTGCCTTGGTTTTTTTTATTAATATTATTTTAACCAAGTAAACATTATAAAAACCAGTATTCAAGCTACTCCACTCATAATTACTGTTAGAATTCGAGGATCCTTGAAATATTCCAATTATTACACAGCTCAACTTAATGGATATCAATTTACAGAAATCACGAACAGATTAGAGAAGATTCACGATAATATTGATGATGTCAGTTTACACAGTACAACATTTTTAACTACCGTCTCAAAGTAAATGTTAATTTTCACACTCTCTACGTGTTGATATTAGAAACGAAGAAAAAAAAAACGAAGACGAGTTATGTATTTGTTGTTGTATATATCAACAATAAATACATTAGTACCTTTCGCGTTTAAAGTATACTTAACAGTACTTAACTGGGAAAGTTAATTATTTATATACATACATTGGCTAATATTGGATTCACAGTTATGTGTCTTGAAGTCCGAGGTACTTAGGTCCCATATTTATGTCCCTGCTGAGAGTAAATTACTATTAAAATAAACGAGAATTTTCAGGTGAGACAGCAAACGAGCCGCTTGCAACATTTTATAAAAAATATGCAAACATCGCATTTTTAAGATGTTATAAAAAGATTCTTAGCATTAATTTTGTTTTCATTATACTAAATATACAAAACCAACCATTAAGCGTGTCGTACAGTTACATTACATATAAAAAAAGTACCGTAAAAAAAATGTCCATACATAATAATTTCTGTTAATTTTACATTGCTTAGAACAACTTCTAACAATACAAAAATAAATCATAATATCGCAGTTACCATGCCTTCTTAACATTAAAGTCCATTACATTGTAATGGACAATGGTTCCACAGTGAACATACAATAAAATTTATATGTACACATAATTCAAGTGTATAAAGTAGCACAAATAACTGAGATTTTATCTTTCTAAAACGTTTTTAAATGCCATGTTTCGTTATCCGAATTCGAAATGGTTCGAGATAAATTGAAAAATTTTAATTGATTTCAACATTGATCTTAGAGAAAAAATTAGCCATTTTAAGCTTCTCCGTTGCGCAAGCCTATGATAAGAAAGAAACAAATTAATCTTTCTTTAATGATTTGCAGAAACATACGGAAGTACGTACTTATGATAAATCGATGTCCTTTTCATCATTTTAGAATAACTCAAGGCGATAAACGTCAAAATTTAAAAATTAATTTCTTTGAACTTTCGGTTTTGTTGATGATGAAAATATATATATAGATGTAACAAACTGTAAATTTCTATTTTAAGAATTGTTGTAAATAAAAACAAGTGAAGTTGATTATATTAATTGAAAGAAAAGAAACTGAAAAATTAAATTAAAGTATCATTATGAAGTTTGGAATTTTCTGAAGTCTTAATGAAAAACTTCAAGCAGACAAAACAGTTTTATGTGTTTTTTAATTTTCTTCACGTAAACAAAGTAAGGATAATTTACATTTCATGCTTGACTTGGTAAGTTCTCATAGGCGAATCCAATAATATTAAAGTTTACAAAATTCAAATGAAAAAAAGAGAACAAGAATTTTTATATTGAAACTTATAGTTATAAATTGGTTAGAAACACGTTATGGTTGGTGTCTATATCTATACATTTTGCTGAAACAGGAAAGAGATTCGATTTTGTTGATTTTGAAAACGTTATTAAAAATAATGTGTTGGGAAAAAACTGAAGCTTGCCGTGTATTCTGGTGTTTAAATAAAAAAATAATAATAAGCTAAATAGATCTTTAGAGCGCTCACTTATCAAAGAAAAATATTCCCAATTTCTTTAAATTCATTTTTTATGGTATAGCTGCATGCTGTGCTTGCATATAGCGAAATATGGGCACTGCTTTAATCAAGTACATGGTTCCTAACGACGTTGACGGTGTCAAAAAGTATTAGATAATGTTCTTACCTTTTTTTATATTGATGTGGGATTTAGTGCAACTTCCAGAGGTTTTTATTCAAGGTCTGAAACAAAAGCAAAGCTATCAGCGACAAACATAGAAACTAAAATGGAAAAAGATCTGCTCACTTTAAGTTTATCTTAATTACCATTTTACCTACTAGAATTTCTAGCTGAAAAAAAGTCATGCAAGCTGAAAACGAGTAAAAGACAGAAAACCGAAACAAAATGAAAATGTCGAAGCAGAAATTAGGTACACTAAATTGATAAATTAGAAAATTTAAAAAAGATCTCCAACTTGGGTTTCTTTGGAAATACACTCGGAGATTTCATGGATGTGGGGCATAGTTCCCATACAGATAAGATGACAGCTAGTGACAAGGTAAATAAATGCTAAATGCAAAAAACATACGCGGGAATGTAGATCAGATCGATATTGTGGACTCCTATGTGGATGTTCTGCAAATGAAGCCATTCAAAAAAATAACTTCCATTCAGCCTACAGTGGAAGGAAGTTTGCGGTGGATGCAGGAAAATGTTTTCCAGTAACATATCAGAATTACCTAAGCGATTTTGGAGTAAGCTTTAATATTCCATTATTAGAACTAACTCACTAAACACATTAATGGCATGGGAGAAAGGTGCGTTAAAAAACTTTAAGAGAACCTTCTCAATATAGATCTGATCAAGAAGTGTCATTTTTCTACATTTTGAGTCTGATATATTCAATTTCTAAATTTCACATACATAATTCACTGCAAGTCACAGAAAAGTTGCCCGATGCTATTTCTGTCTGACAGTCTTGGATATTAACATTTATTTGTTTCCTGTATCTGCAATTTACATCAGTCATCTTTAAAATATTTGGGCTTAACACATTTGTTAAAACTAAGTTGACATTGTGAGTTTCGCATAGCCTGCACAAACATACCAGACATTCTAAAGATATGTTCTTGCAAAGCTGTTATTTAGGAATTCTTAAAACCTTCTTGTTGCCGTTTTTAAAGCCTTCCTTTTATATCTTTTGAAGCATTTGTTGCATTCCTAAAACAACCTCAAAGCAAAATTCCATACCCTGCTTCTGAGTGAAATAAATTCATGCGCATGGACTCTTTGCAAGGGGACACAAAATATTTTGTTGCAGTTATACAAACCCATACCTAGTTAAGGCTTCTCGTAACCAAAGATGGTGATCTGAAACAATCTTGTATTTGTAACTTTGTTAGATCTAAGTCTTTCTCAGAACAAAATCATTAGGAACAAGTCAGATAAATAAAGATATCAAAATTTTTGATAATTTATTTATTATTAGATTAGGCAAGTTTCTAATTGCCTAATTGACTCCATTCCTTTTTGTTTCTTGTTTTTTCTTTCCAGTTCTGTATGTTCATTCTTTCTAGGTCGTCTTCTACCGTATCGATTCATTTCCTCCTCGGTCTTTATTTCTTTTTATTTTCTATTCCATCTCTTAACACTTTTTTAGCTCTAATTTCCTGTAGTCGTTAGTCGTACTACATGCACCAGCCAGCGAAGCCTTTGGGATTTTGGTAAAATACCATTAATTATAGGTTCTTCTTTTCCATTGTCCTTAGACTTTGCTTCCTTCACAGATACGCCTCAGTAATTTTTTCCCACACCTCTAGTTGCCATTCTTCTTTTTTGTTTATTATCAACAGTTCTGAACCATATAAATAACTACTATTGGTCTTATCACCGTTCACTCCCATTTCCCTTTGCTAGTCTAGCATTGATGTCTTCGTTTTTTTCATTCCTGTTAATCATATTTATTCCCAGGTACGTTTTAGTGTTGACGTTTTTTATAGTGTACGTTTTATTATCTGTGGAGCTTTAAACTGTTAGGTCTCTGTCTGTTTGTTAATTTTCTCATCTCATTACTATGTATTTAGTCTTCTAGGCGTTTAGTTCTAAGCCCTTTTTCTTTGCTGTATGTTTCAGCCTTTTCATAACTTTCGTGCGTTTCTTACAGTTTCTCGTCAAAATTACAAAGTCATTAGTAAATATATCCTAAACAGTAAAGTTTATGTCTGAAAATTGTGCATTTATATATTTAATGCTCTTAATATACCTTCTATAAATAAAACTAAACAGTGTTGTCTATAGTGGATCATCGTAGAGCATTCCTTTTTTGGTTATGCAACTTTCTGACTGTTGTCCGTTTATTGTTACTGTGTTTTTCGTATCTGTTAGAGTTAGCTTTACCAGACTTATAATCTGTGTTGAAATTCCAAATTTCTTTATATTGTTACATATCTTATCTTGCTTAAAATGTATAAAAACTGCATGAATTGCCAAGTTATCTTTATAGCTGTTTGACAAAATCTATTTAGGGGTAGAAGGGATCGTTAGCAAACTTTCCCTGTTGAAACCCCATTGGTGTTCCCCGACTCGGCTTTCTTTGTATTCAACAAATCTGCTTTTGCGAAAATCTTGTATATCACATCTAGTAGTGCGATTCCTCTGTAGTTATCTCATAGTGTACCAATACTAAAAAAGGGGCGATCCTACAAGTGTTGCCTCCGTCCAACTTTAGGAAATAGTTTTTTTCTGTCCTGATTTTTAATATTAGTCAACAGATTTCTTCTTCCAGCAGGTTTCCTCCTACTTTTATTAGTTCGGCTATTATATCGTTTTCACCAGCGTTTTTAACTTTTTATTATTTTTCATTTCTTTTATTAGCTGTCATATTTCTTCCTTCTTGGGCTTAGGTGTGCTGTCATCTTCTTTCTCTACGTTTACTCGGTTATTCTTTTCTATTATATCTGCTGCTTTACAAGTTTGTTATTTATAATGTCCTAGAAAGGTTTTGTCTCCATCTATTGTGAGTTTTTTGGGTCTTTTCAATTAGTTTTTCTGTTTAGTTTCTACAGTATAGTATTTGGTGTTTAACTCCTTTCTTTTCGGTTTTAACTTCTTGGTAAAAGTTTATCAAATCTTTATTAACAAAATGAAATATTTTCTCTTTATTTTCCTACATGTATTTTTAACTTTATATCTTAGTTCTATCATTCTTTGTTTTTTCCCTGTTAGTTATTTTGTAACAGTTTATTTTTGCCTAGTTTTTCTTTTCCGTTAGATTTCTATAGATGTCATCGTACCATTCGTTCTTATTTTTGTTGTTTGTTTTCTGAATGGTTTTTGCTGCTTTCAAAATAGCAGCTTCTATTGTTTTCCACTTATGTTCTATTGTCTGCGTTCCTTGCTTTTCCTTTAGTTCCTTCTGTATTATTTTCGTTCGCTGTTCGCTTTTTAGACTTTCTCTCGCATAAGTCATCTGCTTTTCTTGTTGGGTTATACTGTTACAGGCAGAAGGATACGATATTTTTAGAAAGATATTTACCCATTAGTCAAGATTAAATCTCTAGTAATGAATATTAAGGCTCACAATGTGAACAGGCACAGTTGATTTATAACCTGTATTTGACCAAACCTGGCAGTTTTGGCTGTTAGGTATGTTTCTAAAGAATCCCAGACATTGAGATTAGACGTTGTCTAATTCAACATGAAATCTTATATCACAGTGGCTGCAATCTTGTCAAGACTTGAAGCTTCAATTCAACTTCATGATAGATCACTACTGAGAACCGCCACTTGGTTTTTTTTGGTGGAACTTCCTGAAGTCAATCAATATTTTTAGTACTTTGACTCGTCCAAATAATGTGTCCAGTTTAATGTTGGATCTAACATATGTAAATGAAATCCAAGAAAAAATATTTCAGAGAAATTGTTTTCTTCAAATTTTATAACTGTCTTTAGGCTTCTTGAATATTCAACCGTTACTATTAGTCCGATTGAAATAAACCAATCTTTTGTTTTAGATTCTGCAAAAGAACTATATCATCAGCATATTGCATTATTCCAACGTTATTTGTTTATAATAAATAAAAGAGATTATAAAAGCAGGGGCCTAAAGAAAAACCTTGTAAGGCAAGCCTGCTGTTACTAATAGCGAGTTTAAATCTCACTTGGAAATAAATAATTATGCTATTTGCTGATGCTGTCATAGATAAGAAATATCAAAATTTAGTGAGTTTCCTCGACTTCCACAGTAAGTAATTTTTTATAAAGAAATAAAAAAAACACAATCGAATGCGTTTGTCTTTTTTAAAGCTATTAAGACTTGTGCTACCATAATGTACCTAAAGGCCCAAATGACAAAGCTGCAACTCACAAAATTATACAAAACTTAATTTGTTGTTAAATCCTATACTCGACTACTTTTGATTAAAACAAATGACTAGAAGAAACCTTAAAAGTCAGTTAACAAATGCTCAACATATATTTGATGGAAAATCTCTAATTTAGAGAAGTTTCAATTTTTTTTAACTGGAGTTAACCTTTGAAAGGACTCGAAACATCAGTAAAAAAGATAATCCAATATTGTAGAACTTGCATAATGAGCCAATAATGGATTTTATTTAAAACTTTCAGATATACCCTTTTTTAGAGATTTTGTAGATTCGGACTGAGACCGTGTCATTCTGTTGTGCATATGGTGGCAGCTGCACCAGGGTTTAGCACTTTGAGAAACCGAAATAATCTCCTACATCTTTATCTTTAGGTTTGACATCGTAACAAAATTTTACTGTAGTTCTGATGGTTATTTTAGTAGTAGAATCGTTATTGATTATTTTGATTATCACAGTATGGTTTATATATGTCAAAAAGTTTAAAATGATTTAAAATTTGTTCACATTTATTAATATCATAAACAATTTTGTTATTTCATAGATATTTTACTAAGGATGTCATTAAGAGTTCGAATCAAATGAAACCTACACTAAATTTCCTCAGGTGTGCAAAGGAAGCGCATATTAGATCATTCAGACCAAACTACTTTGGAAAATTATACTAAACTGTAACAGACTTTTCATTTTACAGTTCCATTGTCACTTTAAATCTGAGAGTGGTAGTATTCTTATCTCTACCCTGGTTTTACCTTCTAACTACGTTTCGTCTTAATGTAAGATTGAGTGAGGTACCCCTTAATGTTAACTTGAGGTGTCTGGCAGTCAAAGAATAATCGAATAATTTGATTGATGGAAATAAAATTTATCGCATCTGTTTGATTGAACGAGATCAAGACTGATAGGATATTTCAATGTGATGGTCGTAATGGTGTGGAAAAGGAGATCGGTGTTTTCTACTAAGTGATTTCGGATATTTGACTTTTGATCTTTATCTTGTTCGATCAATCTATTTTAGATCAAATGAGTTCGGCTATTTAACTTTTGGTTTCTTGATTTTCAATATACTGCTAAACTAGATTCGAGGTGTTCTATCGAATGCACCTGTAGAGAACTTAACAGGATTGTATCTAGAGAACAGCACTAATTCTTGTAAATTTTAAGGGATTTAGAGTATATTGACGTGTAGTCCTTTTGTTTGCCTCTGCAGTATTTTCTGTATATCCCATTCGTCTTCTAAGTTCATATGGCGCTAAAAACGCCGAAACCCTGTTTTCAGGAAACTGTGCATGTTCCACTAATGCTCAAGAAAAATAAAATATTGCCAATGGAAGTTGTATTGTGTCACTATATTGTTTACATGCCGTGCTTTAAGTGACAAAATTTTGTAAGTCGAAAAAAGTTACTTTTGCAATTTGGCAATTACAACAGACAGAAAATGTTTTGAACATAAATAAAAGTGTTTTTTGGGTGTCCTAGATTTTACGTAATACTTCAGAATCAGCACTTCATTAGTCCTTTAACTCAAGGAAATTGTAGGTTTCAATTGACAGTACAGAGTAGATAGCAAATCATAAACAAATTAAAAGACCAATCACTGTAAAAGACCGAGAATTGTGGTTATTGAAAGAAACTGAAAAATTTCGTTTTGAAATGTTGACTTTGAAACCTTTATAAAAAAACATAGACAGTAACTACTCATAGCCGTAAGAGTTATTCCATCTTATCAATTTACATGATACTTGAAATTAAGTTCTTACATCTTAAGATTTCAGAACAGTACGTTTGATTTAAAACCTAAGCATCGTACTAAAATATGCCAGCAAAACTTTGATAAATTAAGTCTAGATTTGAGAAATAACAGAAAATTCTGAACGATATTTTGTTTGAATGTCTCAAAGACAGCCTATATAGGGTAAACTGTACAGTGATTGGCCACTTAAGAGTCATTCTGCAGTTTTTCTATCATTATTAAATGAAAACTGATCTTAGAATTGCATTAACATATTATACAGCTACTCACAACCTTCTCAAGTCTATCTAGCTATTATTTTTGCCTTTTTGAAATAGATTTTACTCTTTACAAATAAAAGAAATAAATGGCATCTCTTGCATGTCATTGTCTTGATGTTTACTTGTAGTTACTTTAGTTCTTAGTCCAAGACATTTCGTATAGTCAATAGCTAATGCATTCCATAAAAACAAATCACTGGACCGGAATCCATTCTTAATAGCGTCAACTTTAGCTAATTTCTCTACGACGGTCTTCAGGACGGGAGCAAAACGCTCTTTGGTCAATACCTGTTAAGGATTCTTTCTCCTAAACTCCAATACAGCTTTTTTCCACCCCATCTTAAAAGGTTTGAAAGCAGCGACATCGGCTGGCTGCATCAATCTTGTAGCATTTGGGTAGAGGGCTATCAAAATAATTTGTAATTCAGTACAAATCTGACTTATCTTTAATGTTTGATGCGTGGAATGGCCATCAACGAAAAGAATTATAGGAAATGTAGTACTAGACTCTTTCAAACAGGGATATAATACATTACGAGTGTATTCATAGAATAATTCCCCCTTCATCCAACCGTTGTCGCTATGACCTATTTCCCATGTACTTGGCACTGAATCTACTATTGCAGCAGATAACCTTTTATAGGGATAAATAAGCATAGGATTAATTAATTCACCAGCTGCTGAGAAGGTAAACATGACGGTTATATTCATTTTTGCTTGTGCAAACTCAACTTCGTGAACGTTTCTTGCACCTCTAGGAGCTACAACTTTAGAATTTTGGGGCAGAGAAAGAAGCAGGTTTCGTCTCCATTGAATATTCTAGTGGGATCTTGTAATATGTGTTCTAAATTTTTGCTCTTTAAATATTCTTCTATCAAAGAAAACCAATTTTGTTTATCTGCTTCCGAAACCACAGAACTGGCTGAAGTTACCGCCTCTGGTGTTCGATGAGTCAGAACCGGATGACGTTTGAGGAAAGCTCTATACCAACCGTCCCCTGGTAGATCTTCATGGAATAGATTTTCACGTAGATTTGCGTCCAGAGATTCTTTAACAGAAGCTTGGATATCCAATTTTCTAACCGAAAAGCCTTTTTTATGACTAATCACAATCCATTCTTCTAAAATGCTTTTCTCCTCGCTGGTAAGAACAGTGCTTGGTCCCAAAGTAGTTTTGTTGGTAAACTTGCTGCTTTTTCTAAATTGTAGTGTTTGACGTGGTACAATGAATGTTTCTGAAGGTTTCTTTGTGACATTCCATTTTCTATGGCTTCTAATGCTAATAAAACATTTTCCTCGGTGTATTGTTTTTCGTATTTGACATCTTCTCTCACCTTGGACATCTTGCTAAACCAAAAATGAGTTTAAAATTGTGTAATTTACTAATGACCAATCACTGTATAGAGCATTGTTTCCGAATAAAATTCATTGTGACAGTTATTGGCCTCATGGACAATAATTCGTTGTTATAACAAATATGTACCCAGTGATTGGCATAGGTGAATTAATAAAACCAAAGCAAAGCATTATCATTTCAACCTTAAAATGACTCATTCTGAATATGTTAAATCATAAATAAATTCAAGTTTTCATTATACAAAACATACCGTGTGAATTATCCTTAGTTATAGCACACTCGATCTTAACGGATTTTGTAAATATTTTACTAAAAACGTCCGATCAGCAAACATGACCTGGCACTATTATTAATAATTTTTTAATATTATGGAACGTAGCAAAGAACTAAAAAACGGATACAGCAGTGTTGCCACTACAATCTAAATACTCTGCAAGCAGTTTTACTTTTGACAAAATGTTAGAAAAATAATAAAATACACTGCTATGCTAATCACTGTCTACTGGCCAGTAACTGTATAGTTTACCCTAATTATAAAATGAATATTAATAATAAATCAAAAAGATCTCTCAATTTTTATCGAATTGTACTATTTTTATAACTGTAATACCTTTTAATTGAACACGTTAGCTATTTTTATAAAACAAACATTTTTGTAAAAAAATTGAGAATATAACCCAGGTTTTATGTAGTGAGGCATTCTCCTAGTAAAACAAGAAGCTTTTGTTTTTGAGAAAAGCTTCTAAATCTCGTAGTATGTACATATGTGATTGTTTGCTTATAGGCACAGGATGCAACAAAAACAAATCATGTTTGTCTCAAAACATAGCATACAGATCTTGTTGCTTAAGGGAATCTGCATTGATTCACAAGATGGTAGATACCGAATAATTTGAATGTGTCTAGTATTCCGTTGTCGTCTTGTTTAAAACTGAATGAGGTGTCCAAAAAAGGTATTTTTTTATTAATTAGATATTTGTAATTTACTAAAATTAATCCAAATTCGTTGAACTGTATTGCGTAAAAATCATTATGTTTGGTTATTTGATCAACAAGAATTACTCACTCGTCTTTCGTCGATTTCTTGAATATTTTCTTAAAGAAATCCAGGAACTTAATTTTTCGAAACGAAACAACAAAAATTTATTTTTAATCAGAAACATACTAAACCATACTAAAATTATAAAAAAGTCTTGAATTACAAAACAACAACATTTAAAACGTCCCTCGTATACGCTCAAATCTTATCATAACCTTTCTTCGAGAATTACAATAGATCAAATAACTCATTATAATCTCGTAAGTTACCAACTGGCTATAAACAATTTAATAAAATATTATCGTTGAAAATTACTAGGATCAGCTCTAATTATAATGGTTTTTCTACTTTGTATATACGCATATCTAACAAATTATAGATTTACTAAATTGTTACATCGTGTTCTTCGTCTTATAGAAACCATGAATTGATGTATTTATAATTTTCTCCTATAGGTTATACGAACCATTATTATTAGTAATAAAAAACAAATAAGGGCAGAAAATATAACAAACAAAATTTTAGAGTTAATTTTAAGAAATTCCATGTAGTTGATCTCTCTTCATTGCACGTTAGTTAAATTTAATAGAAAGAAACAGTAGAGCTCGATCTGCTTCCATCTTTATCTCCAGGTCAGGTTTTTCAAGTTTCAAGTATATGTCAACCAAAATAAAACAAAAGACCAAAAGAAGGATGGTGCAGGACCATCCAGTGCCTACTCGATTCATAAAATATAACAGTTTTAAGATTGGAAGAATTATAAAATTCATCATAAATAAAAAAAGCTTAACCTCAATATACTTTCCTCTTTTTTTTAGTTAGGTAGTTCTATTTAATATATCTGTGGGTGGGCTTCAAATTATTACTAAATTATCATCACGATCATTTTTTTTACTCGTAACTATTACAATTTAATTTGATATTAAAATACAAACTACTTTTATACTACTATTTTAATGAAAAGCAAAGTTAGCGAGTCACTTGTACAAAATAAAATTTAAATGAGTTTAACTTTTGTTTTTTTCCTCTTCTGTTTGAAGAGGAAGTTTTTAGATGTTCTCACAAAAACGTAGTCTGTCATATTAAAAAATATACGTACATAGCAATTATGTCACGAACAAAACCATGATAAATATAAGTGAATGAACTAAAAAGGAAAATTTCTTTGTGTTTCAAACGAAAACGAAATGCAATTTGTCTTTGTAAATCGCACTAAATTATTTGCAATTTAGTTGCTATAATAACTATGCAGCAATTTAAGTAATTATTGTTACAAAAAAACATTATTGAGTGAACTAAAATGTTGCTAATGATTAGAAGGATGGGTTACAACCCACTTGTGAAATACGTGAGATGATTATACAGAAAGCCTAGCAAATTATGCAACATAAATAGCAATTAGCAATAACAAACAGCAGTACCGTTGGATATTTTACTTACGAGCCAGTATTGATAATACTAAAATTCCTTTTCGTCTCTCGCTTTCTTCTGGTAAACGTTAAGCAATAAAATCGGTCTTAAATGGATGCAAATGAACAATGAAAATCTGCGTGTACTTCCTCATACCATGAAAAGGATCTTTCATTTACTAACATATGGTCGAGTAAAATCAAGTATGTGAGTTTTTAGTAGTTGTAAGCAATTAAAAATGCCTTCAGAAAGAAAATAAGGAGAGAGTAGAAAAAAAGGAAATAAAAAAAGAAACGAAAGAATGTAGAATCAAGAAACCTACAACTGTTAATTAAATTCGATTTTTTTGTGGCAATTAGAAAAAAGCGTGCAAAATCATTAAAATAAATTCTTGCATGTTAAGCATATTGACGGAAAGTCTACTAGATATTTTGGTTTCTTGTGCATTCGCATCTATAAAAATAACTTTACAAACAGTATCATCTTTGAGACTCCTAAATTTATTGATAAAGATACAAACTGCTTTCTACTGACATTATACATAATTTATGAATAGCATATATAAATATTAACTGCTTAGGAAAGAATTTGCTAGCTCAATTGGTAGAATATTGATCCGGAGTATCACTGATGTGGGTTTGACCCCACGCGAAATCTATTATTTTTCTATTATGTACAAATGGCGGTTTAATAGCTTAACACGGTCAAACTTCAATTCGATTACTTCAACAGAAAGAATAAGGTTTTAAAGGAACCTTTGGGTTGCACTTTCTTGGAAACTCAGTATCATTTAAATTAGAATATAAACCATAGGACGATCATGATTTTCAAATTTTTATATAAATTGTCTGTTAATATTTTCCAGTATCTCTTCAAATAATGAAGAAGGTTGCTACCATTAAATTTGTCTTGAAAATCGGCTTCTGCTACACAAATTATTTTTTTTTAATTACAGACAATATCCAAGACAGCATAGAAGAATCCTGTAGAACCTGTAGTAAAAGAGACTTGAATACCTATAATAAGAAAATCGGCAAATTTACAAAAATGTACAAATAAGAGAAATACAGAAAGATACTGAGTGCCTTTAGTTTTTGATCAACCCATGTGTTTAAACACAATCTGATGATATAAAGTGTCAGAGTAGCTAGAAAACATAATATTGCTATCAACAGCTGGTAAAGTTTACTCGAAAAAGCTTCTGCAAGATTGTCAATTACTATCAAGATCTGCGTGTTCTAGATGCTAAATCCATGGGCTTAGTAAAGACTTTTTCGATATCTAGGCATTACCATCAGCTTCTAAGTCTCTAATATTTTGAACTAAAGCTTTCTGTAAATGCTATTTCGTACAATTGCTTTCTTTTTCATTTGTATGCTTTTGTTAAAGATTAAGGTTTAATTGCTCAACACGAGTTGCCAACATCTTGTAAAGGATGCAATATCTCTTTTGATATTTAGAAAAGAACTTTTGCATTACCTACTTTGTAATATAAATAAATGTCTGATACACTGTCTAAAACACCTCATCGCCCCCCTAAAATTCCTGTTGAGTGCTGTCTACCTCAATGTACTTATACATCTTCCTTATTCTGTTTTAGGCCAAAAAGGCCTATTCAAATCATTCAACGACATGCTTTAGGCTTAACTAGAATTATTACGCCAAAGGCACATCAGAATTTAAAACTTAATAGCAGTATCTACCAATCTATTGTAAACAATGCTGTAGCATACTTCAAATTGACCAAAAAATCAAATTTGCCTAATAACATCTGGATTACTTACTTCACTGCCTCATCTGCTGCACCGTCTTTAGTCAAAAATATTTTACAGAAGAAAGCTTTTCTGTAGTCCCGGGTAATTAGTTTTGTTTAGAGTCCGGAAATAGACTACGCAGACTCTGTATTTGTATTATATCTTGAAAAATATAAAATCTGTGGAACAGTATTCGATAATGAAACATCATCATTCAAGAATGTCTGATAATGAACTGCAATTTTTCCAACTCTTATTAGTGTCTGTTGCTTTAGAGCTACACTGTCTTTTAAACCCTAAAACTTGATTTTACAGCTATTACTCAAAAAGTCAATGTAGCCTTGAAGTTACTATCCTAAAAACTTATTTCGTTAGTTGCTCCATCTGTGAAACAAAAACTGAACAAAAAGTTCAACTTCTCAGCGCGCTGCCACTAGCTGTAAGGAGCCTCAGTGTTTCTGATAAGTAGTTACGCATCTGACTATCAATCCAAATGTTACCGGTTTGATTATCGGCCGAAGTGCTAAGATTCTGCACGCGGAAATAAAACTGGGAAAAGACACCATCGTACAGGAGGGATGTAAAGCAGTGCGTCCCGTGTGATTATGATGAGTTTCACGTTAAAATATCTACTGGCCTTGGACAACCTCGGATTTGGCTAGATTTTAGTTGGCGGCAAAATGATCAGAATAGTTGGAGCCACAAGGTCCAAGGGAACAATAACAACAACTAGTTGTTAGGTTAGGTTCTAAGTGCTTGAACAATTAACGGTTTTTTTGGTTAGTAGAAATGAGATTATTTTTGTAATGTTTTGAAACTGAGTACTTTAGGCATCAATTTATAATACTGTTGTATGGGATACCTAGGTAAAGTTCTATTAGAACAGTAGTTACGTTAATCTATATTTTTAAGGAAAATCATAAGATCATATGCAAATCTAAACGGCCTAAGTACTATATCTACTATCAATTTTTATGGAAAGTCAAAAATTTAAACTGCAGTAGTGTTTACGGAACATAGAGATATGAAAGAAATTATTTGTTAGAGCTGAAGTATTGTATGTGATAAATGATTTTATGATTTACCAAGGATTGTACATGGCTGAGCAACTAAGAAACACTCCAAATAAAATTTCTGATAAAGAAGATTTAGAAGTAGGAGCTTCTGCGTTTGTGGCTTTGTGTTTCTCTCCATAAACCGCAAAACTCAGTAATGTTTTTCGATAATTATTTTAGTAGTTTGGATTTACGTCTTTAGCTAAAAACGTTTGGAATCCTAAATTTTGGTATATTAGGAAATAATAGAATTTCTAGATTTCCAATAGAATTAGATCAAGACTTACAAAAAAAGTCACAAGAATCATATGATTACAAAATAGATTTACATAAGGGAGTGATTCTTGTCAAGTGGTTAGACAACAAATACGTATTATTGAGAAGTACTTACTGGGGCATTCAATCCAACACTGCTCTAAAAAGATATAATAAAACCGAAAAACAGAAAGTTGAAATTCCTTTTGGTACCTTTATAATCCTAAATAGGACTTTGGCAGTCGAGCAAAACGATGGTGTTACCCTATTTTTGTTTACCTATCAGACAAGTGTGTCGTCAATGCTTGATTGATATATAAAACCGATAGTGCTATGTTGAAACAAAAACCTTCCTCTCAAAGTATAATGACAATAGCTTATCCTAGCAAAAGAAGACCTGATCTAGCTATTAGGAAACACTCTGTGGGTCACTGCCCATCTATACTGAAAAGAAAGATGTCGTAATTGTACAAATGGCTTTACTACAGTCAAATGTGTGAAGTATCAATTGAGGTTGTATTTTACACTTGATAAAAACTTTTTGATTTACTGCCTATCAGTTTTAAGAATCTCGACTTCACAACGCAACTTTTAAGTTTCTTCTCCAGTATGACATTTCAGCTGCGATCAGTCTTTCCGTTAATTTATTGTCTAGGACCCATGTTTCAGACCCATATGTCACTGTTGATTCTATCATTGTTATACATATATATATATTTTTTTGTTTTCCTTTAAGTTATTGTTCCACAGTATTGGGTGTAGAGCTCTGATAATGTTTTTACCTTTTCCTACTTTTTAAATTACATCTTTGTCATCTCGTCCGTTGTTATTTATTGTTACCCCTAGGTTTTCATATTGTTGCACATATTTTATTACTCCGTTTTCTATTTCCATATCTTCTCCTGTCCCACCTATTACCATGTATTGTGTCTTGTCCTGATTAATCTCCAGACCCCACCTTCCGTACTCTTCTGCGAGTCTGTTTAACATATAGGTCATGTCCTGTTTATCCTCTGCCAAGATAATTTGATCGTCCGCGAAAATTATTGTGTGTATGTGCCGATTTTCTATCCTTATTTCCATTGGGCTGCATTTTCTTGTCCAAATTTCTAGGGCAGCATTTAAGTAAATTTTGAACAGTGTTGGCGACGGGCAGCAACCTTCTTTAGGACCTTTTGTAGGTTGCATTTGTTCTGATTTTTTACTTCCTATTCTGACTTTAACACTATTCTGTCTGTATAAAGCTTTTGTTGCATTTATATATACTTTACTAACCCTTGTTCTTTCCATGGCCTCCCAGAAGTTCTTAAGTGGTACCGAGTATTATGCCTTGCATAAGTCTATAAAAGTTAAGTGAAGATCTCTTCCTCTAGCTATTTTCTTCTCTGCTATTTGTTTCAGTGTATATATATATATTATCTATACATGATCTTCCCGGACGGAATCCATTTTGCTCTTCCATTTCTCTTACCTCTTTTTCAATTCTGGTCTTTAGCACTTTCCCGTAGAATTTTCCTAATGAAGATGTTATGCTTATTCCCCTGTAGTTTCCACATTCCTTTCGGCTACCTTTCTTATACATACACTAAAAGTTACAAATTCCATTACATGAAGTTATACCATAGTAAACTGAAAAGCTTCTCTAGAAGCCAATTTTGTTTACTGGTCAAGCAATATTGTTTTAGCCAAGCAACTGTAGTTATACGTAAACTACAGGAGGTTTTGGGACAGACTGCCTTTAAGCAATCACCACTTTTGACGAATGCTCAACATAAAGGTGCTGTATGGGATCATCTGAAGATGACAAAAGAATTGAAAATTCAGTACGTAACAGCGCTCTTTGATAATGATTTACTACCTTTCATTAGATGTTGAAAGACAAATTAATATTGTGTCACAAAAAAAACTTCTAATCTCTGTTTAATCTCAGTGTATGGAATACAGTGAGCTTGTTCTAGCTTAAGTTTAAAAACATGAAATCGGGATTTTTCAATATAATGATCGTCCTATAAGATTTTCAAAAAAAAGAGAAAAATGCATAAAACCTTACAAAAACAATCTCCTTTTCAGAATATCAAACTGTCATGAATTTTATTTAAAACTGTCCATGATGTATAATTACCATTAGCTTATAAATCTTTGGCGAATAAAGTCTTGAGTGATGATAATTATAGAATTCGGTAAACCTAAAATAATACAAGAATAGTTTAAAACTTTTCTATTCACGCCGAGAAAGGCTTTATTACTTCTATTTGCAATGCGAATATCCTTTCGATGGTAAAAACATTAATAAAATGTCCTTGTCTAGTTTCAAATCAGTTTGTATCAGATGCGTTGAATTTAGCTACAATTAGGTACAATAAATTTGGTATTAAGACATTTCTAGATGTGGCAACATAAAGAGGGAGTCTGTAAACAAGCCAGCAAGGCCTCCCATGTTTCAGGATGCTTACGAAATATAACAGAAAAACACTAATATGAAGATAGAGAAAAAAATGCGCATGTATGCAAAATCTTGTGTAAGATCATATGAAGAAAAATACTCAGAACAGAGATGAAAGCTTTGAGATTAAGAATAGTTCAATAGATAGATACATTCCAGCTTACATTAAATCCGGTAAACAATTTTTTTTATAGAATTGTTTGGTATGGTAGTGGGAGTGTGAAACTAAGTTTGCGACCTCGAAAGCCCTGGGGAAAACTTTTGGTAGGCGAAAAACCTCGAAATTTTCGCATTGTTTTCAGTCTTTTGCTTATAACTCCTAAACGACGCCTCCTATTTCCAAGAAATCTTAAATACAGGTTTTCGTACGTTTCGACTTATTTGTGATCGTTTATGGTGCCCGTTATATTTTTTATGATGAACGACCAATATTTGTGTTGTAGAAGTATTAATATACGTATTAATATACATACATGTAAATATAATAGTTTAGAGGTTTTCAGGAAAAGAATAGTAAAAGCTTGAAAAAAGTCGTTGTCATGTTTATAAAAATTAAAACATTTGAAAGGTGATAATAATTACACAAGTATGTGATAATTACATTTTTAATCGTTTTGAAGACCCATGTTGAGGCTCTTCATCTTCTGAAAATCCTTGAGGTTTCACGTCTGCTTCTGCGTCTTGTTCTTCCTCTTCCATCCTTCCTTGTCAACTAAATCTTTGGCATCTACATCTATCATCTTGGTGACATCCTTGTCAACGTCCTCCTCGATTTCTATTAGTGGGGCGTTGGAGCACAAAGTGCTCGAGCAGCTTTTGCAGACGTTGGTGCTCTTCAGTCTTCGGCAGGTGCACGCACCGGTGCACCCTTTCTTGCAGCTGCAGAACAGCATGTGTAGCAATGATTGGGGTGCCGATTCCTTTTTCATTTGAATATGGGTAAAACCGAGACTGTCTCTTTTCCAACCCAATTACAGTGGGTCTAAGTTGTTTCCCAGACAGCACTGAACTTGGAGCAACGTTCTGAAGCTGTGATTGCCAGCTGCATCGAGTGTTGGTACTAATCTCAGTAAGATGAACTTGGCCTTAGTGGACATCTTGACGAAAAGGTAGTATCTCAGCTCATTGATCCCTTGGAATGTGACTGCTGCAGTGTCATACAATGTCATGAAAATCTTCTCTCCTGCTCTTCTGATTTGCGCCGTAGATGCAGTAGCTTTGTGAAACACAGAAGCGGCTTCTTTCAAGGCAGGGGTTTTTTCAATGAGGTTAAGCTTTGTTTTTCCATGGCCAAATGAAAACGACGATGTGCTACAACCAAAAGAAGCATGAGCAAATAGAAGGTAGTCAGGATCATACTGATACGATGAGGTCGAGAAGTGTGTATCACCATTGCCACTTCTTCCTGGTTTGAGAAGGTAAACAACATTGGTTTTGGCGGAACTAGGAAGCCCTGCCAGCACAACAAGCACGTCAACAAGCTCACTAACTATAACAACGCTATCAGAACTGTTTGATTGTGACAAAGCTGTATTGACAATAAGTACATCAGCGTCCTTTACTGCCTCCAACACCTGAACAAAGCCTTCTTCAAAATAAATTTTCAACAATTGAATCAGGTAGCTCTTATTACTTTCATTTCCCTAGAACTTTTTTTGAGAAACAGCAAGGAGCGTTCTCTCATCAAACATAATATCGGGTAAAGTCTTTATCTTGGAACGACAAACCCTTTCTGCGCTTTTAATTCCATGCTGATTCACATCACTTGGGTAGCCATCAAACACGACAATTACTGCTGATCTGTATTGCCTCTTGACATAGCAGACGTACTTGTTGCAGATAGAACCAAATGATTCATTTCTTTCCTACACAACTTTGTGAAGAAGAAATTTTGTACAGTAGTGATTTAGTTCCCTTTCCTAATTTCATCAAATTTCAAAGTTCTGTAGGAAAAGGTTAACACTACACTCTTTTCCCATGATATCTTTTTTTGTTCTATTAGAAAGCGACAAGAATAATATGATAAGCTTGCAAATACTAGTTGAGCTTCTTTTTAAGGTAAAAACAAGTTTCCAAATATTCTCGAAGTTTACTAATTCTGGAATTTTGAAATACGTCTTTTAAACAGGATTCCAAGGTTTGATATTCTGTGATTGCAGTCCCTATTAGAGATTGATTTCAGGGAAGACACCAAGATTATAGAAATATGCCAAATTTAAGATGTTAGATGAGGAAGACAGCAAAAACGTTAATGGTACAAACATATTAGTAGAATGAGTACTAAAATATTATCTCCAATAACAAGAGATGCAAAACCCACAGGAACCAGAAGACCAGGCTGTCTTCCGAAAAGATAGAAAGACAGCCAGCAGTCAACGTTGCAAGAACAACAACTGTAATAAAAACACGCCGGAACAACAAGCCATTGGCCTAACATAACAATAAGATGAATAAGGCGCAATCTTAAATCGAACTTTATGTTTTTTCAATTCATTTTTGTAATCTATTCCAGCGCATTGAAGAAACCTCTTTTTGTGGCTGTTTTCTTACGTAGGTGTTCCGAAGGTGGTGTATGTTGTGGTTGTTCTAGAACTTGATACAAATTTGTTGGATTTTTCTGTATATATTTTAAGTGTGTCATGATCGATCACTGTACTTCTTAAAGCAATTGCATCAACTAAGTTCAGCTTTTAATTGAGGTTCAGCTGTATAAAAAATACTTGCTGTAATCGTTTCCATGCAGTTAAACCTTGATTAAAATCTGAACTTAGTTGACACAATTCGCACTTAGTGTAGATTTTTTTAAAGTCTCTGTGCTTTTATGGGACCCTTAGATTGACTAGCGAATGGACTGAGGACCTCTTTTGAAAAGTTGTTTGAACTATTCTTGGATCGACTGCAACCGCAGATAAATTTCTGCGGGAGTAAAAGTCTTCTTACGTCGGAATTAATACTTAAAGCGAATTTGTATGGTCTGATTTCTTCTGCGTTCGACTGAACCCTTGAAGAGGGTTCAAAAATTGCTCTGGTTCTGCAAATTATAAAAAGGAAAGACACTCTACTTACAGATAATAAGCTCTTGAAACATGTGGGAATTGTAGAAATTATGTTGAAAATATCGAAATTCTGACTACTACTATTCATAGTCAAGGAAAGACAATTTCGTCAAAAATCTAATTTAAATACACAAAGCATTGTTAAATTAAGTCTCATGCATTTTAAATTAGATTACAAAAAGAAGCACATTAGGTAAATTGAGGATTTTAATAGAATTAACTACTAAATTGTTGCTTTATAACATATGGTTACTTTGGTTTGATATTGCGTAAGAAGTGACCTTTAAAAAATAACAATTTTAGAATTTATCAGACCATCACTCTATATACTGATATCTAGTATATCAGGTTTAGAGTATTAAAAGTTTCAGTTTTAAGAAACAACTGCTTCAGGCAGGTTTTGAGAATAAATAGCTATCAGCTATTTACGTTAATTTTTAAACTTTTATAGTATTGTTTGTTTTTAATCAATTTTTAATTAAAAGTATTATTTCTCATCTGAATCAAGCTATATACCAATATATACCCTTGGGGGAATGTGAAAAGTAAATTCTTTTTCGAGGTTATATCTTTGTTATATCAAACACAATGCCAGTTGAAATTTACTCCTTCTGATTTCTAGGATAGGTATGCTTACTATTTACACTTTCAATTCATTAAATTGCAAGAACCTTTCAATAGTGCAAAAAATCTTCCGTCTTTTAAAGGTTAAAAGCCAATACTTCCGTTACTCTTTTGAATTTCTACATCAAATCAGATAAATAAAAGAGAAAAAAGTCATTTAATAATTTAGAAATAACAAGAATATGTTGTTGGCATTCTCTATAGTTTCCTTCTATCAGTGGATTTTATCTTTAAACTATAACAATAAATCAGGAACAAAAGAATGCTCCTTTGTCAATGAAAATAGCTGCATTACGTACTTTACTTGTCCGGTTTTGCCTTTGTAATTTGAAATGAAAGAATATTAAATAACCAAGGTAAGCAAGTTGCATTTCAAACGCATTCAACATGATATTTCTTGTACGGTAGCTCTTATCTTCTCTAGGAAATGTCAAATTGTGAAATTTCATTTGAAATATTACGTAAGGATCTTAAAAAAATCCAGAAGGACATTTCTTTGGTGATTACTGTAGGTGATGTCTCTATCAAATCAATTTATTTAAAGGTATCTACTAAATGAACTTTTGCAAATCAGCGAACCCAAAATATTTAATTTTCTTTTTTGCGTCACCGAGTTTGTGTTTAAAAAATCTTTTTTCCCCGAAGAACGTTCACCTCAACCTGGATAAAACCAAGAGCAGAGGTGAGATTCAACGATGCAACAGGTATACACTATAATACAATGTATAAAGATAAAGAAACTGACATATCGTGTTGCCGTTGGCATTAAAACCGTACGGAGAAATAACACAATATCAACAAATTAAGGTGAAATTTGTTTAAATAATAATCAAAGCCGTCACCCATTTAACTCTTCATTTTTTCCTCTACATTACAGAACTGGAAAAGTGATTGTGTGACGTCATTCAATTTGAAATTATTGTAAACCAGATTCAGACTTCCTTTTAGAGCCAAGTAAAAGTGTTGTTAAGTCACCCACATTCAACATTAACATAAAGCTGGTTAATCTTGTATCCTAGGCAATTTTCACGGTTAGAGATATGTTGTTATGGCTTAATAATCATTATAAATATGTTTGTAGTTTGTCTTCGTTTTAAGGCAAGAATATTCATTGAGATACATTAATAATAATTCTAAGGAAATTAAAGAGATATCAGTTCGTTCTAATTTATTATTCAAAATTAATTTTGTGCAATTTGTAAAGATTTCTGCCTTATAAGTAATTGCATAGCAGCTCTCTCTTTCAAATTTATGTATTTCTATTTATTCAACAACAAATCGATTGAGTTCCTGTTATTTTAGATGGCTTTTCTCCACTATTTGGTAAGTAATTATTTACTGCAACAATAAAAAAATATAAATTTAAAAAGTTTGTGTATTTTTATATTTCACATTTCTTACTAAGCTCATAGATATGCTAACAATAAATGCAACTTAAAAAACAAGCTGGTTGGAGAACAAACAATTTAATAAACTTCTTTTATCAGTAACATCACCAAATGACATTAGATAGTATCTACAGCATGTTGTTCTGAACAACCGAAGTCTTTAATCTTCTCGATCTAACATCTGTTATTTAAAATTCTTATTAGTTTAATTTGTAAATCTCTAGATGTTCACTTATCAAAAAAGTTGATTTTTTTATTATGTAACCTTCCTTTTATTCCCATGAGCGAAAAACCTTTTAACTATATAAACTTGCATAAAAATTTAGAATTCAATAATTTTTTTTAAGAATTCAAAAATCCCCAAAAATAAAAATATTCAAATCTGAAAAAAATATAATTTGTAAATTTAAAACGTATAAAGCTCCCCAGAGAATGGAATCAATGATACCAATTTATTCCAACAGGGAATGTATCCAACAATAAATTTCCTTCTGATCTCAACTTCTTTAAGGTGCGCTGATTGCAGCTTTGAAAGTCGACTTTTTATTAACGATCATGCGAATATAACATACCAACAAACAAGATTAGCTTTGTATGTTCTGTACGTGTGTTTGTGTATAGTAATATTCTTACGGTATTTGCGAGAATTGCAATAATAAAACTTGGATTGTGTGTGCATTAACATTTTATATTATACACATCATTAAATAAGTGATACAAACAAACGCATATTCAGTTCAAAATCAGATAATTTTAAAAGTAATAAAGTGTAACGCTTTTGACCTTTTAAAACAACCTTTAGCGGGATTCAAACCTGATCCTATATAAGACGTCATAAGAAATGTATGTGACTTGACAAATTTATATTTTATAGCTAACCTGACTGGTGAAAAATGAAGTTTTATTATAGTAGTTATGTTTAGAAATGAATTTCTTAAGTATCAGTAATTAGAAAGTAAAGAAATAAGGAAATTAACAAAACTGGTTTAATTTTAAGAAAACCAATGAAGCTAAACTTTTCCACAATAACAATTATCAGGAGGCCAGCAATCTTGTCTAATGACGTTTACATATATCGTTCCTAAACATCTAATCAAAACCAAATATTTCCTAAAAAAATTAGAAATATGCCAAGTTGGTAAATAATGTTTGAAACAGTGAATTAGAGCAATAATTAATGACTAATTGATAAAAAAAAGTAATGTTTATACGTCATTTTTAATATAAGTGAAGTTTCTATTAACATAAAAGTGAAGATTTCTGACAAAACATATGATTTTTGTTTACGTAACTTCCAAATAACCAAAAGAAAAAAGCTACCGTTATTCAGTTCAGTGTATTATTCAAAGATAATAACCACAAATTTTAGTATTCATTACTTTCTGCAGTCAACACGTTTGGTTCTTACCGCTTACATCTTGAAAAGCCACACTTCATCAGATATAGCTTCGAGCATTAAAACTTAGTTTCCTAGAAAGCATACCTTTGTAAATATTGTATTGGTGATAAGAATTAAACTAAATATACTAAGAAGAAGGTGACTCATTAAATCAAAGATAATCACACTTTATTTAGTGTTTGTTTCACATAATTCTTGTGAAGTAGCTTCTCCCGCTATGCAATCGACAATCTAACACTAAAAGTGATCCATTACTCCAACTTAGAATCTCTTTTCTACAGAGGACTGAAAGCAACCGTGCAACAACGCAAAAAAAGTAATAATACCCACCGAACCATCCAAATAATGGATCTTCTAGCCATTTTGATCACAAACTGCTATAAGATGAAACATAAAATTCCAAAAGCCATCTGGAATACCAGTGGCTTGACCAACCGTGACTGAGCTGAAACCTTTCCTTATCATGCATAACCCAGATCTAGTAAGCATATATGACAGAAAAAAGCTACATCAAAATACCCCATTATGCAGTCTACCATATCCAACATCCTCAAGGCAAAGATCGAAACGGAACCGCTATTATTATCAAAAATATAGCCAAATACAGTGGTACAGATAAATGCCGCCTAAACAACAAACAAACAACAACTAGCTCGTCATAGAATAAACCCACCTATCTAGCTATCTATTTGATAGTAAAATATCTAGTCAGATAAACCTAAAACATTTCGATCTGGAAATTTTAAAAGGAACAAAAGTTTTACCAAAATAATAGAAAGTGCTGTATAGTCTACCAGTCTTAAAGTACAATAAAAATCAAAACTAAAAGTGACCAAGAAAGAAGACTAAAGAAAGGTGGCAAGTAGTCTGGGCTGCAAAACAAATTAAATTAATTTTAAAATGAATACCACAATCAAGGTATAGCATCCCTTTTGGAGCACTCATTGCAACTGAAGTCACCATCTATTTAGTGTGAAAAGGCAATAAGAAGATTCAGTACATCCAAAGATTCTCTATCTATCAGAAACAGTGATGGGGAATGAGTCAGAAGCGATCTGAATAAAGAAAAAACATTTGTCCAACACTTAGACAGTGTATTCCAACTCTTTCCAAAGAAAATACCTTAAGAGAAAGAAGACGCCAAAGTCAATCAAAGTTTATCAATAACATCAAGCCTAGAAAGGTTTCTGATTTTGACTTAATCAATAGTAGAATTTTACAAGAATTTTTATCTGAAGAGATTAAAATGTGATAAAGAACATATTTAACGCAATACAAAGAATTGGATACTTTGCAGCTCTGGGCACGTTCAAACATCAATCAGAGTGCACACTGGGTAAAATAAAAGGAGTGGCGGTAATTCAGTATAAGTAATTGCAACAATAATAGTTACATATAGCTCTTTAATACTCAGGCGATATTTTCTGAACGGATAGGAGAAGTAACATTTACCCTCTCATTAATCTCCTCTCCATTCTTTTAAAAGGTTTTGAGACGTTATTCATACGGCTTACACCTATCATCAATTAGAAAAACTTAATACCCAACTACTAACTTGATTTCTGTCAGAAAATTGGAACAACAGAGCAAACGAATGTAAAAGTTATTGCTCAGTTGCCTTCGTAGATGTTTCATCAGCGTTTGACAAAGTGTGGCATCTACGATAGATCGAGTGCAGATCAAAAATAGCCTACCACATTTTGGTGTTTCTAAATTGCATGGAACAAATATAAAGGCGTTAGTCTACAGCGGAAAATAAAAGCAAAACCTAGACAAAATGTTCTCCGGGGTTTGTTTGTACTTCATTTGTTGAACCTGATTTTGCACCAAGAATGGTCTTGGAGATAAGAGGCTTCTTTAATTTCCAGAACTTTTGTCTGCAAATGTGTCTGAAGTTTAATGTTACCATTACATACAGTGGGTGGCTGAATTATTGGGGATAGCCTAGTTTTCTATTTAATTCATTTTAAAGAACATATTTTTGAAAACTGTGAGGTAAAATGCTTTACAGCAGTTCTTGTTTCCTGCATAAAATTTTATTTTGCAGTTCACTATTTTCGGAATACGGTGTTCAATTAAGATTTACCAATAGTACCTCAAAAAGAACATAAGTTGTTGAGATGGAACTTTATGCACGAAGTGTTGCTGTAAAGGGTCTACCATCTTTCAAATTTTTGCAATTGATATCCTTGTCTAGAGGCGAAGTTGAGGGAAGGGACAAACACACTTCTTTAAATTCTAAATGGTAAGTGGGCCAGAAAATCAAGCAATTTAGGCATTTCAAGATTATCTATACTTTCTTTAACAAATCATGTGCTAAGTTCCAACTACATTCAGATAGACTTGAGAAATGACGAAAAGTATCTGGTTTTCTAGCTATTCGCCGTCTATCGTTTAAGGAAGTCTGTTTGTACCCTTCCTTAGTTTCGACTATGGCAATGGTACCAACTGCAAAAATTTATAAAATGGTAGACCCTTTATAGAAACACTTAATACAGAAAATTGTATCTCGACAGCTTACCTTGCTTTGAATATGCAAATAACAAAAATGGCAAATCTTACTTGAACTTTAATGTAAGAACGAAAACCTGCTATAAAGCGCTTTACCTAAAAGAAATCTCACAGTTTTCAAACACCCCATGCATGCTATTCTACAAACCTTCTACTCTTCAACACCACTTTTGGAACAAAGACAAATTAAATGTAAATAAAGGCCTTGATAAGTAGTGGAAAACTTTAAGGCAGAGGAGCTTTTTCAAAAAACATTTTATTTAGGTTTTCTTCTAATTTTCTGCTGTAGATTAACGCCGTTATATTTATTCTATCCAATTTAAAACAGCCTTGTATAAAGTGCTGAAACCGTATTTGTCTAACAGGCACCTTAATGTAAAACATGGAAAGCGTATTCTTTACTTGTTCCTATCCGATCTGGAGTCCCCCAAGGAAGCATTCTTGGACTGTTCCTTTTTCTTTTATATACAGGTAATCTACCAACTTTCCCTGATATAGACATGGCTACCTCCGCATCACACATCAGAATCCTAATGTAGCATCTCAAATCCTGCAAAATCAGCTTGGTAATGTACAATCTTGGTCAAGAAGTGGCGCGTCAAAACAAACACCTCTTAGTCAATACATATAACTTTTACTCTTCGAAGAGATTATATGTTTACCTGTGACTCTGAATAACATCCCACTGCTAGTAAAGGATGAGGCAAAATAGCTAGGACTTTAGACTAACATATAATAGACATATATGGGATAAACGTCTTCAGTACAATAAGATGTACTGATTTTTTTATTGCAATCATAAAAAACACTTTTATATAAAGCAATACTGAAGTCAATATGAAAAAATAAAATCAACTTTGGGACATTTTCAGTGATTTTCAGTGATTTTACAAACGTTTCTAATCCAAAGTACGATCGGGGCTTCAAAGCTCCCTATATCAAAGAAGAAATCGCTTCCTTGAGAGCTAAATTTTTGGATCGTTTGCGTGCTCATCCTAACAACCTTATCAGGAATCTCCTGGTCGCGTCCCGCGAAAAAAGATTCAAGAAGTGTGATACTCTAGACTTTCCACAAACAACTTGGATTAATCGCAGTTATAGCAGTGCATTTAGTTAATTAAATAATTTTTCTATAGTAGTTATAAACCACACATGACATGTGAGAAATTCTCTAAAGAAGTCTGTCACTGGTGGCAGATTGAAATAAAGCAAAAATGTTAAAAAAGAGGGTCAAGTAACAGTAGCGGGTACAAATTTTACAATTTCTTGGCCATCGAGTTAATTAAATTTGTAATTCGGAAACGCAACATTGTTTTGAGAAAAGACTTAAATTTGATAGGGTCAACACCATACATGTTCTGTACGAATCTTTGTAGTTCTTGATTTCTTAGTGACGTTGATAGTCCGTAACCAGAAAAAATACGTGGTCGTCTATAGGATGTGAAAACTTGCAGTTATTCTAAGAACAAAAGCTCGGAAGTTGAATTACCTCAAACACCGGGATGGAAATTTGATGTGTTGTCGAGGGTATCCTTCAGGTCTGAGGGCAAAATGGTGGTGGTGGCGATCTGGAATTTGTTCTAATAGTTCAGTATTTCCCGTTCTCTTTCTCCTGTTGGAGCATTTTTCGAGAATATGATCGAGATGATATGCAATGATCTTTTATCCTGGGGCACTTAAGGCTTATTGAACAGAAGTAAATTAGTCTGTGATCTATTGTGTTTACAAACAAAATCTTGCCAGTCTCCTTCAATTATTTACACCTTTATGGCAGCTTTTCCAACAAAATACTTTTTTTATAACTTATAAAGCAACATACACTGTCGCCGCTTGAGTATGGAGTTACGTACTGCAGAGTGGAAATTTGTTTTTTTTATACTTAATATAAATTGTCTAGACTAATAAATTTTTAAATAAATAGAATGTTCTTTATTATATGCAACAATGTTCTCAGTAAATTGCAAAACCGTTCAGTAAAATCTGTGATACATCTTAAACTTTTTAACTCTGTTTATAGATTGCTAAGCTTTTGCTTTAATGTAGTATATCGTTTTTTTAAAATATTCATATCATTTATTTCAATTCCCATACATATTATTCGTCATTACTGTGCATTTTACAGTAATTTTTACAACAAAATTCTTTCAGTGTATTAAAGCGTCTATTTCATTCGGTATTTTCACATTTTCACATATTCCTTGTGGAGTACATACGCTGCTTGCATTTTTTTTTAGTATTTCATTCACCCTTTTTGTCCCTCTTGTCCCAGTTTGAGAGAAAGGTACATCAAATCTCAGTAAAAAACGACCAGGAAAAGATCTGTAGGTGACAGGGGAGTTTACTGAACTCGATGCTGCCCATTTTAGGAAAACCTACATATTATATGAGATGAAATTTACTCGGAAAGTGATATTTTGATATTGCAAAATCAACATCATCAAATTAGACAGAGATCAAAGCACGAAAAAGTAACATATCGGATCAAAAAGTCTTCTTTGAATTAAAAGTGTTTTAGAAAACAACTACTGTTCGTGTAGTCTTAATGTAAATACATTTATACAAGAAACAATTTAAATGGAATTTATAAAATTAACATTTTGTTGCATAAAACAACAACAATATTCCCTTTCACAATATACTGAAATACAGTATTTCCATTATAACAATGACATAGATTTCAGTATAGCAAAACTGACCTGAATTTTTATTATAGCTTTAAAAGGAACAAATTCGAAAGTAAATCTTGAACAAAAAACATATTTGCTGATTCATTTGTAAATGAAGTCATTCAAACGTGTTGTACTAAAAATGGTCTTCATAAGTATTACCTATTCAATTTATTTCAGTTAGTTAGCATAAAAGTTAATTGCTAAACAGGCAATTAAACTACATAATGATATAACACCATTATAAATACAATTGAAATTAAAAAAAAGTGAGGTTAAATTATTATAATTTTTCTTCTTATATAAATTATTATCAAACAATAAATTTTGTACATCACGTTTATATAAAAAATAAATTGCATTAGACAAAAAAGATACGTATTGCTGATGAAAAAATAAAAAATATCTGAAATTAAGTTATCCAACGAATAATACGTACGAATCCGAATGTAAATTCAAATAAGTATGGAGATTAATGGTCCATATGTTTGTATGGCGTGTGGAGTCAGCGGGATTCTCTTACACTACTTGAATTATTTATTAGGCGAGGATAACTTACATTTTTGAAAAAAAGAAGAAAAATTTCTCACCCAGTGTGACTTTTTACAAATTCTCTACAAACATTCATTTATTATGCAAAATTGAAAAGATCCAAATATTTATTTTCTCGCTAAAGCTAAATTAAATATTAACAAAAAATAAATAATAATATGGATTTTAATAACTTTAATGTAAAAAATATCAAAAAATAAATTAACTTTTCAAATTTTATGCTACCATAATAGTAAATAGTAATTTTTACTACACGAAAAGTGCAGTTTCATATAGGTAATCTTCGGAATCTTATTAAAATTTTCAAGCTTCTCTTCCCTTTTGATTTATCTTCAATATGTTATGGACTCGACAAATTAATTTATTATAAAAAAGTGAGTTTTTAATAGCGTATTTGAATTATTTTTTATGTAATTACGTTTACTGTTTGTATCTTTTATTATACGGTATCTTTCTTTATATTTAGCTCTGCTAACAATCATGAAATTCTGCAAACTTTTATGACAAAATGTTCTATACTATGCAGACAATAAAAAAAGATGAATATTCTGTCTCACCATGATTGTTTTCATGATTATTATGTAATACTAGATGATTTTGTAGTTCTACAATGTTTTGTTTAGCAAACGAAATGAAAAGTAATAAAAAATTAATTTAATCAAAAGTTGTATTTCTTTTTGTTTCGGTTCTTTTACTCGTGTATGTCTACGAATTGTTCATGGTTACACAGCAAAATAAAAATTGGTTGTAAGCTATACATTTAAAAGAAAAAAAAACCCAAAATGGATATTTTTATGTTTGTTGCTGTGATAATATCCAACCGTGAAAGATATAAGACATTTTTGTCCATTGATGCAAGAAATTAATAAAATTATTAAGACCCCGTAATTAAAACTGTCCACACCAATTGTCTGAGTAAGCCAATCAAAACAGAAAAGAAAAGAATCAACGAAGATCTAATCACGCACCTGAAGAAAGTTGTCACACCCCTCAATTTGGATGAGGTGAGTGACGTATCATTGTTGCTCAGCACAGGTATATGAACTCTTAGTGTTTGTTATTCTGAAAATAAGCTATTGGAAGAATGTAAAGCCGCCAGTTCAGCTTGATAATAAAAACGAATCGCGCCTTCTCTGTAAAAAGTAAGACCTGATTCAATTTTTGCTATAGGTTTTATAAGAAAATGTTCTAAAAATGAATTTTGTGAACATAAAATGCCCCCTACCTACAGATTTCGTCCTTATCTTTCAAACAACTATGTATAGAGATAAAATACCATACTGATAGTATGAAAACTCAAACATTCAGAAGCTTTAATTCAATAAAAGAGCAAAATGTTTATTTGAGTTAATGCAAGTGACTAAATGATTATAATCTTATTTCTAAGAGACTGAATTCTCAAAGGGACCGATCAAATTTAATATTTATCAAATAAGTGACAAGGCTAGCTGTTGGTAAATATAAAAGCAAATTACAATGAACCAATTGTAACATTCCACTAGATAACGGAATCTCACATAAGTAAACTTCATTTGAAAACTTTTCGTAAATATCTTTTAGATATTGCAAATTGAAAAGTTTCACATAGAATTTGAGTTATTCTGAAAAATCTGCAAGAATAGTGTGTGCTAATAAGACAGAAAACCAAATAAAAGAGGTTTCCATCGGCTTGCTGGAGATTTATAAATTAATAAAACAACAGTGTGATACTATAACATAAATTGCAACAATATTTGGCCCAAAAACTTAGTTAAAAAGTCAAACTGTTGGAATTAACTAAATGGTGCCCTGCTTTAAATTTAAAAGCTTCTCTTTTTCTTACACGACTCTCAGTTTAAGTACTCTGTGATAACCACCCTGTAAATGTTTAGGTAAAACAGAGCAGAATCTTTTAAGAAATCTACAGCTCCCTAAAGAAGCTTCCGCTACAAAGTTAGCAGTTACTTATTAAATCAGTTGGTATCTAAAACTTTTTAGGCGAGTCTCAACACAAAAGAATGCTTTGGAAAATCCTTGAAGCAGACCTTGTTTGCACGGAATTCTTAAAAAAATTAAGCAAGGAAACAAAATAATGACACTTACGGTATCCCATAACCTGTTTTGTGAGTCCAACATATTGAGGGAAGCCAGACAACGATTCGTCTACCACTTACTTACTTACTTAATTCTTCCTTTTGTACCTTACGGTGACGAAGTATTTGGAGATGGCAGTCGTGTCCATGCCTTTCGGTGGGAAGCTATTCTCTCTGAATTTTTTCAATTAATATTCTTCTTTGGGAATTTCTTTCAAATTTCATCGATCCACGTTTTTGCCGGTCTACCTCTTCTCCGTTTCTTGTCGGTTGCCCCTCTTCATATTTTTTTTACCATTCTACAGTCATTCATTCTCACCATGTGGCCGAACCACAATAATTGTTTCCTTTCAAGTGTTTCTAGAGACATTTCGGCACTACACTTTTTGCATATTTCTTCATTCCTTATACGATCACGTCTGTTCATTCCGATTACCGCTTGTAAGTAGCGCATCTCGCACGCTTGAGTTTTGTTCCGATTTCGGTCGTTCAATGTCTACGTTTCACTACCTTATAGAAGCACCGGCTCGTATACTGTTCTAAATATTTTGAGTTTTGTTTTACGGCTCATCTCTTTTTTCCTGGTAAAACTCCTATTTAGATATAGTCTCGCTGCACTCGTTACTCTGTTATTATAGATTTTGGGTTCAATGTTACCTTGTGAATTCATTTGATCCTAAATATGTGAAGTCTTTTACTTGTTTCATGATCTCATTATTAAGTTCACGTTTGTGCTTTCCTGGTTTTTTGATATCACCAAAATCTCTGTTTTTTCGCTATTTACTTTCATTCCAAATTTCTTAAAGCCTTCATTCCAAATATTAAGATTTCTTTGCATATGTTCCTCTGAATCTGCCACAATTACCAGGTCGTCGGCATATATCAACTCCAACATGTAGACTTGTTGACGTTTATATACTCTAACTCCAACTTTTCATTTAATTATTTGTAAATTGCGTTTTTTCTAGCCTGTGGTACACACTAAAGCGACACATTATCTATGCTTCCAATATTTCTAAAGAAACTTGCGACACAGTGCCCTCTCTCAGTGTGCAGTGCAGTCTATAGCCTTCCTGGATTGTACATTAGCGTACGGCATCTTACAGAAACAAACTACCTTACAAATTCTAAGAGAGCAATGGCACTTATTTCAAACATCTTATCATGAATAACAAGAGCAGAGTCATAAAGAAAAGATAATCAAGAATGATCACCTACAAACTGATTCTCGTAGCCCATGATTCCACATTGATGACACAAACCCGCAATTTATTTACGATTAGCAGCAGATTAGGTAATCTTAAGAAATATTATATGAAATGGTATCTACGGTCAAATTCCGAAAAATCTAAGATTTGTGTAAGTGATTGATGTCCACGCTAACGAATTGAAAGTATCATTCGAAGAAAACAGGCAGGGGCAGAATTTGTTCCAAACTTGTCTTAGAATAGCATAGTATACCAACTGTTTAGAAGTTTATGAAGATTGTAACGTAAGAATAACAAAGAATATTTAACCGATTAGCTAGCTCTTAGTTAGCCGTTTCTAGGCATGAGTCAGAAATGGAGCTCAGAGAAAATCAATTAGAAAGCTTTGCTGCCTAAACGGAAACGAAATTAACTATTCCCAAAGGAGACTTTCTTTAAATTGACCCAAAATAAATTCAGGTGAAGATTGAGACTGTTTCTAAAGCAGGTTAGCCTTTTTAAAGAAATTTGATATAAGCCCGTATTTGTCGACCTTGAAAAACAAACTTGTTTAGTTTTGAAACGTATAATTTAGAAATCTCGTTTTATAAGTAGATAAAACCACACAAAAACGGACGAGTCAATCGATTATATTAGGCTGTAATTAGCGTCGGACTACACAATTAGTGATTCAACCAATAACAAGAAAATCCAAGAACAGGACAAAATCTTCCAACAAAATTGTTATGTATAACGTTCATAAGAAAATAAATTCTTATATTTTATGAATAAAAACATAAAGACTTTTTATATAAGGTGTATCAACACAAAGAAGTTAAGCAAAAACCTCCCTAGTGACGTCATGCTACTTCCAAAGCAATTAGCTCTTGAAAAAGGAATTAATACCACTAAGAAGATCCATGGAATTCAAACGGCCACATCACACAATCTATAGCTAACACACTTTTATACAAATGCTTTAGTAGCTGTTTTTCTGCTTCTGTTTGGTATGAAAGCCAAGCCAAGATTTTAATGGAATGAGACTCTTAAAGAAGACAAAGTTTATTTATTTCAGTAAGATCTAAACGACCATTTCGAAACAAGTCATACATAGGTTTGGTTAGGCAAAAACTTAAGAAAGCCAAAGATTTCAATTGAATAACCTAAGAGTCTTCTTCTTCTTCTTACTCTGGCTGTGCAGCACTTTGTGGGTTTTAGCCTCCTCTAGAATTTTACACCAGGTGCCTCTGCTCGCTGCAGCTTTCTTCCAGTTTCTGATTCCTATATTCGCCAACGCTTGTAACTATCTCTTTCTGGGTCTTCCTCTAGGTCTTGTTTTGATGAGGTTCCATTGTGTGTTGGCTTTCGTGTTTCTCTGGTCAGTTATTCTATGTACATCACATAGCGACCTTATTCTTTGAGATTTGATTAGTCTAACAATAGCAGCACTCTCAATCATTTGGTCAAGTTCATGGTTTATTAGTATTCTGTATGTTCCATCTTGCTCTCTTACCGGTCCGAATATTTTCCTCGGCATCTTTCTTCCAAATTGTCTAAGATTATCTTCATCCTTTCTGAGTAACGTCCACGTGTCGTATCCGTAAGTAACTACGGGTCTTATCAGAGATGTATACAGTTGCAATTTGCTTTTTATGGTTCAGGATTTTTGAACCTAATAGGTTTTCCTCCGCGAAATAAGCTCTGTTTCCTTTTTTTATTTTTGTTCGGATCTCAGAGATAATAGTGTTGCTTTTGTTGATCACAGCTCCAAGATAGGTAAAGTTCATAACTTTGTCGAAGTTGTAAGCCCCCACCTGCAGTGCGTCTCTGCTAATGTTTATTGATCTCGTTGTTTGTACGTACTTTGTTTTGTCTTGATTGATTGATAGCCCTACTCTTTTTGCTTCTTTTTCCAGGATGGTAAATGTTTCCCTTACTGCACTGTCATTCCGTCCTGTTTATTTGTTTGCTTTGTTTATAAGGTTTCCCGTTACTTTGGTTTTTGAGATGACCGTGTGCAGTAATAAGTTAAATAAAAGTGCAGACGGAGCATCTCCTTTCCTCACGCCACTATTTATTAATATTCAAGTTGTCAGATTTCATATTCTGAATTACTGCGGTTGATATAGAGCATAATAGATGAATTGTACTAACTTGACCAATTTATCAGGTAATATTCCCAGCAAGATTAGGTTTTGGAATAGTTTATTTTTACTAACCGAGTCAAATACCTGCTTGAAGTATACAAACAGGTTCTATATTTCTATACTGTACTCATAGCCCTTCTCTAATATATATCTCATTCTGTGGGCCAATGTTGATCGATTTGTTCTGAACCCACACTGATGAATTTTCTCGGTGGATGGGTCTAATCTTCTGTATAACAAACATGAGAATATTTTGTAATTCCCCTGTAGTTTGTGCAGTCCATTCAGTTTCCCGTTTTTATAAATTGGATGTATAAGTCCGCAGCACCATTCTTCTGGAATTCTTTCTTTGTCCCATACTAGACAGATTAGGCTACATAATCTGTTCCATGATGTCAGTTCTGCGTTTTTCAGTAACTCGGCCGTTATTGTGTCGCTGCCGGGTACCTTATTGTTTTTAAGAGTTTTTATGATGACGACCTAGATATCTCGGGTTTGGCTGTTGAGTATTGCGCATTATTTGTTTCTGTATTTTCTTGATTCAGTAAGTCACTAAAATATTCCTTTCATCTCTCAAGTTTCTCGGTTTCCCCAGTAATTAGGTTCCGTCCTTGTCCCTACATTCTTGTTGTCTTGGTGTGAATTCCCTCTTCTACGATCTTACATTTTGCTAGAAGTTTCTGTACTGTCTATTATTGGCATATTTTTCTATCTTTTTAATTTTTTCGTTGCAGTGCTTTCTCTTTCTCTCAAAATGATTAGTAGGACCTGCTTCAATCACAAAAAATCCATAAAGGCATCTGGAAAATACCAGGACGCCAAGCGTACAACCAGATAGATCATGTGGTGGTGTCTAAAAGATGGGATACAGCAATACAAGACGTTCTCATGTACCGAGGAATTAACTGAGATTGGAACCACTTCTTGGTGGTAGCTTCCATACATTAAAGACTTAGTAATGTCCAAAAACAAAAAGGATATAATCCAAGACAAGCTAAGAAGCAATCAGAACTTAATTAGATATCAAGAAATGATAGAGGGCGAACTGAGTAGAAATGAGGGATAGCATTTTAAAAACAGCAGAGGATATGGGAGAAGTAAAGAGAAGACGCAACTCGGAGTGGTTCGATGAGGAATGTCTATAGCGAGAAACAAGGAACAATAGGGAGAAAGATAGTAACAAAAGGAAATTGGCCACTAAATTAGGCAGAAGGAAAAAGAGAATTGATATTTATAGATAAACCCTCAGCAAAAAGGCAGTTTCCTGCTTGATATAGTTAAGGTTTCGTTCTAAGACAGCATACAATACAAAAATAACTTGGTCTGTAATTTCCTATATTTGCAAACAAAATCTTATGATTGGCCTTCAGTTCTTTATATTTTTATGGTAACTTTCTTGATACGGTTTTCTTAGTGTAACTTAGATAACAGCATACATTTAAAAATATAAAAGATTGGACAGTAAATATTTAATTTTTTTGAAATCTTCATATGAAATTCCATTAGCAACTCTGAAGAACAAAATCAATTCTCGTGTTTCCAGTAAATCTCAAAATCTTTTCTTTGACATTAGAGTAGTATACCACAACCATTAGGCTTTGTATACTATATAACGCCCACTGTAGTATCGTCCTGATTTATAAGTATGCAAACTTCAATATGTCTTGCTGATGAGAACAGAATGGGCCCGAAACTACACTCCAAGTCATAGGATTTTGTTTACTTGCAAACTACGATTGAATACAGTGTTTCTACTATGTTGAGAACTTTCTAGTTTCATGCTTCTTTGACATTCGACAAACGCAACACGTTAAACTCAAGAAGGTTTATGTAAGGTTTTCATAAACATGTACAACATTGTCAGAAACGAAGTACATAAAAATAAGAACAATGAAACAAATGTATAGTACAAAAGTAGGTTGTGTTGAAAACTATCATAACCTAAATCTCATTGGTCTTAAATGATGTCAGCAGTTACCGAGGATCTAATGAGATAAAACAGAAAAACCTTTTAATGGATTCTGTACATTTAAAGAAAGAAAGGAAATTGCAGAAAAGTTATTAATATTTGTCATAGTAAAACGAACAGAAAAAAAGCATGCTATAAACAGGAAGGAGAAATCTTCATGATATAATAAATTAATAATTCTTGAGAACCAGCACGGCAACAATATTTTGTTATCAGCTTTCATAATTCTACAACAATAGAAGTATTTCTGCGTAAACAGCATTTTAAAACACTTTTCCATCTACTTCTTCATACACGTTTATATAATGTTATCAGATAATTAGTTAAAAAACAACAAGCGAGTTCAAACCATTTAACAACAATTAACTACAAAGGTTTTTGCACCTCCTGTGAACTCCTTTTCACCTTTATAATACAAGCCAAAATAGAATTTTACTGATGCTGTTAAATGTGAAAAAGATTTCAATGTGGGTGTGTTCAGTTACCATTTTAAGAGCTTCTCTTGTTTGCTTTACCTTTTGCTTGCTCGCTACCCACTCTTGTCTAGGGAATTAACATAAATTTAGTTCGAAGACATAGATATAAATTTTATTAACTTTTGTATGCACGAAAATTTTTGGGGAAGAAAAAAAGCTTGAAATATTTATTATAGTTCAACCCACAAAAGAGAGACGAATAAGATTTTTCAATCACAATTTATAATTAAGTTTTTTGAAAAGAATCTCATTAATACCAGTCTTATTATACGGGAGATTGTTGGGAAATTTCTAGCGATTGCTATTAATGTTGGCCCTAGCTAGAGTGGACGTTTAGGACTTGTTCTACTGTTGGTTAAAATAAAAAAACTACAAGAACAAGTCATCATGTAAAAGTACCAAACAAACATAACATTTTTATTATAGACTACTCATACATAAAATCTAGATTGTCAGTACGAGTTTTACCATTCATTAAGTTTATAAAGATTTGAGATACAAGGCAATTTTAGAGTTACCTAATCTTGATCGTTCCTTTGATTGCGGTACTGTCACAATAATTGCAGTATTGTTTCTATCTAATCTAATTTAAGAAGATATCTTCACTTGATGTCTACCTATTATGTGTGCAGAACTCTAATATTATCCTTATGCCACTTCTTTAATATAAAGTAGGTCGGTTTACTCTCACTTTCATATCAATTTTTATACAGAAATTATAATATACAAAGAGTAAATTTACAATAGATATTTCTAAATTGTAGAATTTCTAGAAAGGGAAACTGCTACTAAAAACAGATCATGTTTATAAATAGGATGCTGTCTAGACTTCTATAATAAGAAGATCGTCATTATGAGATTAGAAACTTTAAAAGATTGAGATCTGATGTGAGATTATTACACTTTAATTTAAAGCGGAAAATTATTATTATTATAAGCAAAAACCATTAAAATTATTTTTTTTCTATTTTGATCCGTTACCGCAACTATAGAGCTTCTTTTAAATAATATGTATAAGGTTTTCATTATTAGAAAAATCCAAGAAATGCACAATCATTCTGTATCATATAGAATGTTACTTTTGAACATAAATCAGAAGTAACCTGATATTATTGCTACAGGAAATAAATTTTTAAATTTATTTGAAGGAAGTCTATATTAATATGCAACATTTTTGATATTGAAAGCTGATTGAGAAGCGTTCAAGAATAAAATGATAACTTCCTGCAACAAGAATGACTGGCAGAAGAAGCTATATCTCGTAATATTATATTTGAAAATTATTTTTCTTTATCTTTGAGATGCGTGAAAGATAAAATTGAAGAATTGAACGAAGAACGGTTTTAATGCAATAAGAACATGTCAGTTAGCCTCAGGGGACTTTTCTGTAGTATAGCCAAAAATTCTCCATTGTTTTAGTGTGATGATGATTAATTTTCATAAATTCCATGCGAGTTCATGTGAATTAGGCGTTTTACTTTTCATATCTGTTAAAATATGTGAAATGATGTATAAAAGAGAGGTGTGGAGCCGTATCATGTTGACTTATAAGTACAGTTAACTTTTGTTCGCATATTATTGAGTAGGTTTATATTAATGTGAGTAGGTATTCAAGGCTGCATATTAAATGACAACAACCTTTTACTGTCCTGTCAAGATACACTTTCATTTTGTTTCGATATTTAACGAAGCTATTAGTTTTGAAGATTTATTACAAGCTACAATATCGAATATTAATTTCACTAAAGCATTATTGTGTGCAGCTGTTTTTAGAAAAAAATTTAGTTATTGTACTTTTCCTTTATGTTCAATTATAAAAAATTACTTTGTAATAAATATGTAGTTATGTAAAGCATGAAAAATTATACAGATTGTTTCTAGAGAATTCGAATTGCTTAATTTATTTTTACGCCTAAGGAAATGAGCTGTACAAACACTTTTAATTTGCTCTGTCTTGCAAAACGTGCGACAAACTATTCTGAACAGAAGTACGTGTAGTTTACATGGAAGAGGCGAGGCACCATCATAAGTGATAAAATCATAGTATTGAAGATGCTGCATTGTAGTCTTCAAAATTTTTTGAGAAGAGTTTGAAGTCTGAATGATAGTTGTACTCATTAAGTTTTTCAAATTTGTACAAAAGACAGTATTTAAATCAACAGATGTCATGTCCATTAAACGCGCCAAGTCCTTGATGAGCAATTAGAGACAATTATTAGTTTGACATGAATCATAAGAGATGAACAACAACAGCATTTTCTCATGACGGCATATCACGTATTCGATATGAGCTGATTCACACCCAACCGTTCATCTAGTACATATTTAGTCGAATCATATTTCAATTTAAATTTAAAACTAGGAGCTGTAAACGGAAACCTTTAATTATGAAAATCTGTAGTTAACTTTTCAATAAAAGTAAACGAAAATAAAAAATTGCATTGAGGTCAAAATAAAACAAAAGTTTCCACTTGCACGTCGAGTTTATGTATCTTGCACACATCTTCAAACTCTGACAAGAAAATAACTCTGCAAACTTCTCTGGGACTTCAAAGAATTTTTAGAATTTCTTCACTTTTACAACTCTGGACTTCTCAAACTTATGTTTTAGGCTCGAATCAAAATTATCATTAATTTTCTTAGCTCAATAAAATCAAAAAAATGGGGCTGCTTTTCAAAAATGGTTGGAGTTCTGGAAACTGTTTTAATCACTCAAGTAGGCTTCTGATATGAATAATCTGAGTTTGCCCCGATTTCCGAGTGGAGTTTCAGCCATGATGTTAAAAAAACATTGAGATTTTCAAACTTTCTGATTTTTCTCAAATTCCCCCGAAACTAAACGTCTAATCCAAAAGTCTACTATTGCCAAAAATGTAAAACATCAAATTCTGCGTCGCATAAGTATTAACATTTTGCAGTTTGTTCAAGTGATCTTGTAAAAACGCTACGTCAGGAAACGTCAATTTTTCATACTTTTCTGACTTGAAGCTGAGCACTTCAACGTTAAGCAAGCAACTGAGGGCGCCGATACTTTAATTGTAGCCAGTGCTGTTGTTGACATTGCTCAGTACTCTCACTGTGTGGTTGTCTTCTTGGGAAGTTCTTGTGATTTTGACTGCTTTAGTCCTATTGTTCCCCAACATCTTTCTACTTCTTCTTCTTCTTCTTCTTCAGGTTCCATCTCCTATCGGAGGTTGGCAATCATCATAGCGATCCTAACCTTGTCGGCTGCTATTCTAAATAGATTCTCAAACCAGGACTTCCTTCTTCTTCCTACACTCCTTTGTCCAATTATTTTAGCTTCTGTTATTAATCTTAGTAATGAGTATCTCCTCCCTCTCATTATATGTTTAAAATATTTCAATTTACTTTTTATCAGGGCGCGTGTTATTTCTTCTTTGCTTAGTCTGTTCAATACTTCCACATTAGACACATGGAGAATCCTCCGATAGCACCAAAGATCGAAAGACTAGCTTTTTTATATCTCCTTGCTTTAGTGTTCAAGCCTCGCCTTCTTAGAGTAAGATAGGAAAGACATAACATCTTAGAAATCTAATTCTCAGTTCTACGTTTATGTCTCTTTTAATTTGATGAATGCTGCTCGAGCAATTTCAATGCGAGTTCTAATATCTTTTGTTTGTTGAGCATCTTTAGTCAACTAAGTACCCAGACATCTGTAGGCGTTTACTTTCTTGTTTTGAGCGTTGGCCACCATCAAATATTCGTTAGGGTCTTTTATTTTATTTTTTGTTATTTTCATATAAATTTTCTTTTTCTCAGATTTGTTTTTAATCCGTAGTTACTACAGGTATTGTTTAGACGTTCTACCATTTGATGAATGCTTCGTAGATTATCAACTACAATCTTTCTACTGAAGCCAGGCAAATGACAAACAAGACAATGTGGTTTGCAGCCCCTTAAATTTCAAGTTTTTTCAAGTATCTAAAGACAACATACTATTCCTATATGCATTCAGTCGCTGCGATACGACTTCATCGTTTTTCGGTAAAGGAGATCTAAAACTCTTCAAGGCACTGGAAATAAACAACAAACTGCAAAAACAGCAGCGGCAATCCAATGCTACTGCTGACGAGGTTGATGATGGGGAACAGAAGTACATAGCAGCCCTGTATTATGCAGATGAAACAAAGCCTTTAAATGTGTTACGCTATGTAATCTGAAAAATGTCTAACAAAGACACCATTCAACCTTATCTCTTTACCTCCTGCAGAAGCAGCATTCCTTAAGGGCATATTTGCAGGTGCAAGCGTGGAAAAACAACCCACTGGACTTGAGTGAGGGCTTGTATATGTATTGGTAAAAAACCGAAAACAAAACAAATTGAACGTTGGAAAAAAACTATTAATTGTAAAACCAAAAATTGATGTTGGTCATTAACCATGCGATTGCCAGAAAATTTAAAAAGTGTAATATCTACTTACTGGTTAGATTTTTTGGCACCTTCTTAGACTTTCCGAAAAAAGAATTTGATGTTCTACAACTTGATCAAATTGCAAAGTGTTGTACTCAATCGACGCAGAATTTAATGCTCTACATTGTTGGTAATAGTGGACATTTTTATTAAACGCTTAGTTTCGGGGGAATTTCAGACAAATCGGAAAAATTCCGAAAATCTTGAGGGTTCTTAACATCACGGCTGAAGCTCTACTCGGAAATCTGGGCAAAATCAGATTAATCATATTAGAAGCCTACTTGAGTGATTAAAACAGTTTCCAGAATTTCAACCATTTTTGGAAGGCAAAACTCTAATTTGCCTGGCTTATATGGTATTCAGCAATTTTTTTGATTGCTAAGACGCTAGACGCATTGCACGCCAAAGATACATTAGGATATTGCTTGAGTAACATTCCATTAAAAATGCTGCAAGACGTTGTTTATATTTCGTATTATGTTTCTGCATCAAAAAGTTTTATCTTTTATCGTTAATTTAAAGTATCTTTACAAAATTAATGCAGATCTTTTGTTGGCTGGCAAAGATTTTACTACACGTTGATAACTTTAATTTATTGTCTTTACATTTTTAATTAATTAATGATCACATACTTAATTATTATATAAATCGGCTCTACAGGATTTATAGGCCCACAGTCTTATATTTCGTTTGCAATTTTTTACAATCCTTTTTCTATCTCTTCCTGTCTCGCTTTTTGTTCTGCCAGTTCTCTACAGCTGTCACCTACTTTTTTCTTTTCTTCCTTTGCCAGTATTTGATTAAAAATTCTGTGGTCAGGTATTTGTAATATGTGTCCTAACCATCAGGCGTCAGCTCTGGGGCAGAAAGCAGAGTCAGCTTCCGAAACGTCGTGACAAACTATCGCAACAGAGAAATTTCTTTTTCTGATAGTTTTTTGAAACAAAACTGCAATGGCATTAAAAATGAAGGAACGCTGTTAAAAATAATGAAAGAAGACGGATCTTAGATTTAGAACAGAATAGTCGAATTAATCATACAAATATAAAAAAACTAAACAATGCTTTACGTTCAGTGCATGAAAAAAGAGACTAAACGGTTTGCTACAACTATAGGACAATTGCACTGTTATTCAGATGTGGTTTATAAAGTGCTATCCAGTATAATACAAAACTGTCCGATCCAACCCGAAAAAGGTTTAGGAAAATACAGTGAACAATATGAAACAAATACTAAATAACCCATACCAACAGAACCGACGACTACATTTGTTGGTTTTAAACTTTCAAAAGTTTGCTTGTTAAATTCATTCGTATTGTGATGGCAACCAGGTGCAAGTTTTTTAATGTATTTTACAAAACATTTTAGGGTTTTGACTGATTTCAAACAATTTCCTAACTTTCTTAACTTAATAAATTGTTCTAGTAGCTACATTAGGACCTTAATAGGGTATTCTTGAATTTGGACAATAATAGTTGTTGGAATTCTCTACTCTTTATAATCATCTTAAGTTTGATTTATAAAATTATGGTTTTTCATTTGTATTATCCAAATATAACAAGTCCGTGTTACAGGTTTCTGATTTACCTTTCTTAATGGTACGTATGAAAGAGCAGTTGCATTCCTGTAACTGAATACGTACTATTTAATGGAAATTAATGAATTATTATTATTATTATTATCATTATTATTATTAATAAAAGAATTTGCCGGCATTAATTAGCTAGATTAGAGACTAAAGTATCAATAACTATTTTCTTTTGTAAGGTCTGCGCTAAACCATTAGTTACACCAGAAGTGACGACAATTTAGTTTGTTGGTGTCGAATGCAACTTTGCTAAAGGGCAGAATATTTTTTGGGTTTAATCTGAGTTTTTCTAAATTTTAAAAAACGTACACAGAATTTTACTCTATCCCAAATATATTTAATGTTAATATCCGTCTATTAGAAAGCCTTTATACATATTAAAGTTCCATTTGATTAGTTAATCGCTGATTTATTTTATAGTTCAAAAGAAATATTGTGGTTACAATCTTAACAGAGCTTCATTTATTTATAGCCTAGGGTTTGATCCAAACATACTTTCTCAAGTCGTAAATTCTTGAATTATCAATATAATCCAACACGTTTTAGAAATTACTTTATTCACTAAAAACAAAGTTGTTCTGAAATAGCAAGAGTCGGGAGAAAAGTGAATAGATTGACACATATACAGCAGTTGTATCGACAGTAGCGATAAAAAATTGGAAAAAACAAAACAGCTACTGCAAGGTGTTCTTGTTGACATATTATTTTATGTATAATCTGTGTGTAAACAGAAAGAATGCATTACGTATTCTAATAAAATTCAATGTAACTGGAAAGGCCACGGTTTGCAAATGTCCCTCTTTTCTGAAGAATGTAAAAGTTATGAATAAAATTATGTTACCCATTTACAGTATAGATGAGAATATGTTAACAGTAAAAGTTTGATGGTAACATTATTTTAATCAAACACGGGAATTACTTTTATCCAAAAACGAAACTCAGGCTTTGAGAAAATCTCCCAAAAGCAAATGCCTACATTTGATAATATAACATTAATTAGATTTATAGTAGCGATCTTTGAAATAGTAAATAATTACTTATCTAATAAGTTAACGGCATGAAATTGATCCGTTTGAGCAAACACCTGCAGAAACGATGTGCCAATGTGATTGGTTTTAGCACTAGAGCGATAAGATAAATCTGTGGTTGAAACACGGCAAATTTATGCTTGAATTCTGAATAGTGTGCTTTATAGCATAGGAAAGCAGTGATTTAGGTTGTTTAGCACTTTACAGTTTTATAAGCAAAGTTGATATTCTATATACGGTATTATTAACTCGTCTAAATAGATACATATGATAAAATTTAAAATAAAAATAAAGATATCATTATTGCAATAAAATGAAATATCTAATTCAATGAAAAGCGTGATAAGAAAATTATTTAATTGCCAATAAAAAAGATATTTGAAAATTACGAATACTTGGGTGTTGATCTACTAATAGACACACAGCAAACAAAACTATTTGTATAAAATTCAAAAGCTAAGAATCACAACTAGAATATTTAAAATAAAAAATTCAATAAATCTGATAGGTATGCGCAAATTAAGCGGTAGAAATTGCATCAATTTGAATTCAAGAAACACAAACAAAGAGAACATATAGTACTTACTTAATACAACAAAGAAATTTATAGAAAATTAAAACAAGCAGTTTCAGTAATATAAGTTTTTCAACACATTTTCGAAAAAAATCGCATCTTTTTTGCGCACTAGCTGCTGTCGTTCGATTTGACGTTCTTAACAATGTACAGTCAACTCATAAAGTAATGTAGCAAAATGATTTACATTCTGCTATTTAATGTCTAAATTAATGAAAATCTTTGCAATCCATAGATACTAACCTAATAAATCAATCTTGGTTAATCGATTACTATAATGAAATGCAAGATCTGCCGGTATATGAAAAGTTAAACAGTAAAATGTAAAACATTTTGCGACATTAGTTTATGAGTTGACTGTACTAAAGATCTCCAACTCTCCCATATCGGTTTCCTGGAATTCCAAGCATTTAAACACATGAAACCCTGGAAAAGTGCAGTCAAGCTTTGAAAGAGATGTTACGAGAAAGCGGTTGAGTCTAAATGCTTACATAGAACTTACATGAAAAAGGAAAGACTGGGCTACTTATAACTACTTAATTGCAAGATTAAGAAGAAGAAAATTGCTGGACATATAAATAAATAAACCTCCACCTTAAACGTAGCTCTAGAAGGTGAATTGTTTATATCTTCTAAAACAAGATGCTAGGATTTGAGCAATCAGAACTCGTGATATGTAAGAGGATGATCATCTAGGTTATCTGCAGTTAGGACAACTCGAGCCTCAGAAACCTTGTCACATTATGCTGCAGTTTAGATCAAAAAACCTTCACTAGCATCCGACACTAAAGTATGCCTTACAGAAACAAAACAAAAACTAGGCCCTCTGAGCGTGAATTTCACTTTCAGTCTTCTGAATTGAGGTTGACGTCAAACCACTGCTGGATTTGTATAAAGGTAGATTTACATTGGCGTATTGAAAACGCTTTGAGCAGCAAAAACAACGTTTGTTAGTCTTGATGTCCTTACTTGGAAATATGCCCTGAAGAAATGTTGCTCATAAACCGCATTTGCTGGAAGGAAGACAACTACAAGCTGCTTTGCTTTTGCCGGAATATAACGCACTACCGTCATGAAAGGCTACAATTAACTTTTAGCCAGCTGTGTTAATATTTTCTTTCGTAGATGTTAAATTTATGAAGACTCCGGAAACACTTTCCAGGTCGAGTCTCTTCTTGAGGAATTTTTATAGAGCGTCTGAAGGTACTAGCATGGAAGCGAAGAATTCAGTTGTTCGAACCGTCGGAACTGCTAAGGATTTCTTTGATGATAGAATTCGCAACCAAGCAATACGAGAAAAATTAAAAATAGCATCAATACATAAAAGAAAAAAGAAACAAAGGCTCAGTTGGACAGGTCGCGTATGGAGAAAGAGCAAAGCAAGACTGACAAGAGAAGTATGGAAAGGAAGAATATTGGGAAAAAAGAAAAATGGGCGGTCAGAAAGACATGGAACTAAATGATAGGAGAAATTTGAAGAAAATCAATGAAATGTAAAATAATACCAAACAACACGCACAAAACAAAAAAGAATGGAAAAAGATTATTTACACAATTACCAACTTCGACACCGCGTGAGAGATAAAAAACTAAGAAGAAAAGAAGAAAAAATTTACATTTGTTCTGAACGGGCACATTTGAATAACAATTGTTATTAACATTTCATCTTCAGTTACTTTACTTATAGGTATGGTTTCTTTCAGGATGATTGTCTCTGCAAAAATATTGATGCTAAAATCTAAAAGCTGGCATGTTGCTATTTGATCACATTTGAAGAATTACAAGCGAGAACAAATGTTTGCAAAATCACGTTTTTTAGCATCTTCTTTCCATTTTCTGTTTCAGCTATCGAACATATTGAATTACAGTGGTAATAACACTCTGATCTTTTTCTCTGTGTAGAGTATGCTCTATCGAGTAGGCTGAGTGATTTTATATGAAGCCCTAGTACAATCTGAGAAAGCATTTTTATCTTGCGGAAGAATGTGACGATCTGACTTCTATAATTCGAGATTTACGTTTCACCCACCTTATCTGAAATGTTTGCAGTAAAGACGTTTAGATTGTTTTGGGGCTTTATCTTGAAAAACAACGTGTTATCTGATTATCTGATAAGATGATAAAAAAGAACTTTCATTTAACGTGACTTATGTGCGGTGTTGCCATTTAAAATTTTAAATCCGATAGCGACACTTACAATTAGCGGGATGAGTGAAAACTAAGGTTCTCGTGCTCGTGGGTAACATTGAAAAGGTCATTTTCAGAATTTCGAAATCTTTATCAAATACTGTAATATTGCACTGTCTATCCCTTGCTGAACAGCCTGTGTAGGTATTTAAACGCTTTATACCCCAATGTGTCCCATATCTTACAACCAGTAGATACGTCATTAGTGAGACTACTCAATACTGACTGGAAAAGTATAGTACAATACTGGAAATAACAGGGGGACCGAAACTAATATTTCTTGAAGTCTTCCCACTGCGCTGGTATAATATACAGAGTTTTAGATAAAACTTCGGGACGGAAAATCATACCTTTACGATTTTTATTATTTCTTTTCTTCACGTGTTTCTTCAAGTTCAAAGGCCATCTAAAACTATGAATTTCAAATAATGTGCTCTTATATAAAGTTTATGTCTTTCTGGGTTTCGTTAAGAATGTTGAAAGTTGTCATTAGGAAAACCATTATGTACAACACTATGTGCAAGAAACTAGTCTTGGGTAAACATACAGGCAACCAGATTCTTGCGCTGATAACTGACAAAGACTCTCTTCGCCGGTTAGTCTGTAAGCGAGAGTTATTATTAGATTACGCTTACTTACGAAGTGTTATCAATATCAAAAGTTGAGTAGGTTACTGATGGTTAATCCGTTATCCAAAGGATTATCTAGGTTCTCATCAGGTTTTGATCCTTTTTTTTCTCAAAATCAAAAGTTAAAGATAACTCAGTTATAGTATGTGAAATCGTTTAACGTAGAAGCAGATTATTAGTCTAGGAACACAACAGAAATGACCTTTAATATCTCTATGAAGCTGTTGCAAGCGGGATGAGTATGACAAGAATGTCAGTGATTTCGTACTGTAATCTGCTGTCTAAGGTTGTCTTGAGCTGTTCCACCTTGTTGCAAGTGCACAAATATTAGTTCTACAAGTCGTGTTTTGTTCTTGAATGATTAAAGAAGTCTGACTGGAATATTTCAAGGAAGTGTTGTTGTTAGACACTGCCTTTGTAACATCCGAATCGAAGCTTAGTGCATCTGTTTTTCATGCTTAGTAAAGTTTGTCTTGTAAATGTTGAGCGTATGCCTTGATTATGTGTCCGAATATCTACCACTTTGGGACCAGTTTAATTGTCAAAAACCTCTTCAGGAGCAGTTCAGGAAGAAACTTTTGGAGTGTTGGCTTCTCTGTGTTTTCCATCAAAAACTTGTTGAAAAAAGTAGGCGATCTAGGGGATAGGTCGAATTATAAATACTCCTTTAGATCCTTCTTAGAGTCTATGACGCAAACAGTCCATACACGGGGCAGAATCGTCTATTGCTAGAATGGAAGGCAGCGAAATGCATTCGCCTTCTGATGTACTGTCTGTACATGGCATTACCGCAGCTTCCTTATAATGAGCACACGCAGTCATTTTATAGTTTGTAGCTCTGCTATTGGTCATACATTAGAATGTTTATTTTACGTCGAAAACTATTTGTTATCAAAACATATTTTTAATATCTACCATAGAAAACCGTCCAAGGTATCAAAAAGAAAAAACTTTGGCGCTTATGTCAAACTGGAAGTCGTATTATGTAGTTACTAAATACTCACACAGTCTAGTCTTCTCTTTTTTATTCGAAGACTCGCTTTCTCGTAAATTAATTCTAACGCCTGGCTGCTCTTCTCTAAGATTTCAATGCTTAAATTTTTGGAATTCTAGGAAATTAACGCGACGTGGAAGAGCTGGGGACTTTTGTTGAGAACAACAAAATAAGACCACTCTACAAAATTTCGGCTTTACAATAATTAATTCCGAGTGTGGGGATTTATTAATCTAAAGTCTCTAGACTAATGATTCTAAAACTTTTGTCGTATCGCCCCTGCTTTAATTAGTTATCGATTGGACGCTGCTACTAGTAATACTAATTGTATGTTAATCTTTACATACCTATTTGAGC
>VTPC01006909.1:0-18310 GCA_011009095.1 Ignelater luminosus | reverse complement strand
TCAAAAAACTGTTGTAACTGTAGAAAATAAAATTGCAATTATAGAAGCATTAGATGAAAATTCTATATTAGCCAAAGACTCATTGACAGAAAAACTGGAATAAGTCAATGAACAGTTTGTTGGAATATTAAAAAAAATACATTCCATCCTTATTACTTTATGCTCAAACAAAGTTTAAAATAAATCGAATATTCTAAGACTGTAAACTTTTTCCAATATTTTCCAAACTAATTAAATCTCAATAATAATGTTTTAAATGAAGGTGAAGTGAGTTTATACATAATTGTAATGTTCATTTTTTGTGTTACTAATTGATATAAATTTATAATTTTATTGTTGGTGATTTCATAGACTGTAGCAGTTGTCAGTTTGGAACATAACCTTGACATGACATCTGCATATTGTCATTCTGAAGTGATAGTCGTCTCTAATAATTAAGGATTGCCACAAATCAATCTTATTAATAAACTTGTAAGTTGAGTTAACTATGCAAATTATTACGGGGTACGTTTTATGTGAATCACTCTGTATAAGAAATCATTAAAATAATTAAGTTTAAACTTATAATAGGCTTGATCTTACCTTTCAGCTTACAATTAACTCAGTTACTTATTTTTACCACTAGGACAATCTCAATAGATAACTATAGAAATAAATCAAAGTTGCGTTTCATTCACAAATGATTGAATTGTAGTTGACATGTTGAACTTTACAGTGTATTGATTTTAACACTCCTTTAAGATCATACGTCAGCATAACATGTTTCATATTGAGTTTCATTGGGTAATAATTTGTTATTTGTAGTCCCTAATTGATAAGAATTTGAATGTAGTAAACAAACATAACCTTGAAATTTGTGACACTTTCTTTAACTGATTTAAAAATATTCTTAATAAACTCAATTCATTGAATGCATAGTTGGAGAAGATGAGAGTCCACTAATAAAAGTTTATAATTGTACAGTACCTGTTCCATTGAATTACGACCATTGTAAAATTGCGAAAAACTCTCTAAATCGTTTTACATTGCAATGGATTTTCCCAAATGTGTGTGCTGTAACATATATTGTCGTCTACGCTTTTATTAGTGCTTTGACCGCCCTATTTATGTTTGATCACATTTAGTTATTATTGAAGTACTAAATGTGTTCAGCCCGTCTCTGGATAGTGTTTGCATCAGAAATTTAAATGACACCGACTAATGATGTGATTATGAAATAATTGTACCCAATGTCACTGCGGTCTTTGTCAAATGTTTTCAAATGAAACCCTGTGCAAGTTATTCCAATCATCGCATCAGTGAAGAGAGGGCAGAATCGAACAAAGTTCAACATAACAATTATTTCTACCCCCTAGAATTATTCTTCAGTATATAGTGTTTAATAAAAGTTTGGCATACTTACTGCTCGTTTTTTTTTAAATCGAGATACAGTGTAGTTTGCATGTTTTTGTTTCAGATTATAACAGCAGATAATAGTAGTCTATAAAAACGTTTTTGGAAGGTGCACCAATAAATTGATTTCCAAAATGAGCAAGTTTCTCTTACAGTTTATGAGATCGTTTCAGTGTACTATATACAAAAATATAATACATACATAGTCTTATGTTGGAAGTTGGAAATATCATTTCCAATGAAACTGTCATCAGTACCATTTGGTAAATCTACTGAAGTACATAGAAAATAAATGTATGCGGCGTAAATCTCGTTAAGCTAAGTTTTGCTTCGTAGTACAAGTAAATATCAAAGCAGTTAAATTAGCGAAACTAATTGCTTCTTATCCGATTCTTACCTTCGTCATTCCTAAAATTCCAATTCTTGACTGAAGAGAAGCTTCCAAGTTCTTAAAGCGGCTGGTTGCTAGCAAGGGATATCAGAATATGTAGACTTTTCTTTTTTTTTGCTTGCCAGGAATAAATACAAAAAGCTAGTTTAGGTTCGAATATCTAAACGGATGGATACCAAAGACAACGACAGAGCAATGTAGGACAAATAAAAATGTTAAACAATGAGCATTCGTTCTTTCCATTCATTAATCTTACTAAATTCATTAATAGCTGATTAGCTAGATTCATCTTAGTTGAAAGCAACTTTCAGTTTACCTATTTTACTTTTAGTCTATCAAAGTTCTAGAAACTGTTCTTCCTTAAATTGTATTAATATTACCTACAATGTTATCCTAACTTTAGCAAATCAAAAGTAAAACTCTCAGGCCAAAAATTGGTTAGCCGGTGATCTTTGGATTTTTCAGACAAAAACAGACTGAAATAATGGATCACATTAAGACCCTGTATTTAAATAATTTGCAACTGTTAAGTTAAGCAACGATTGAAATACTGGGCTGAGTGCAGTTCAGAAGTTGCGTTCCTCATAGTAGTCTAGAGTGACACGTCACACTTGAAATGTTGACAAATTGGTAGTAGATTTGACAGAACAAAATGTATTACACTTAGCACTTTATTTCACTTCTGAAAAGTCAATGATAAAGCAAGACTATTTCCTTTGCCAAGGCCTACTCTTCGTGTAGAGCATTTCTTTTTTTTCCGTATTTGCCAAGCTCTAGGTAGTAGATGTATGTACTTTATTCGGCTTCAGATATTATTCATCAGTTCTAATGGCTAATTCACCAGCATCTTATTGACAATCTCGTTAGTAATGTGACCATTTTAATGAAAGTTTTCCGAGAAAGTGAGTAGCTTTGTCTACGAGTTTAAGAGTTAACGGAAACGCAAACCCAAATTCAAGAGGAATTGGTTGTTATGTCAAGGTGTCTCAATTCTGAACATTTTGATTACTCTTCACAAGCCATAGCAAGTTGAAAAAACAATTACGACATAGATTGATAAAGAAAACCATAAAACAATTCTGGACATAATCAGTATTGCATAATTGAATATCTCTTATCAATCTTTTAACAATCATATTAATTCCAATACGGAACACAGAACACAGAGTATACGTTCCATTTGGATGGCGATTTGATTTAATTTTACACATATGTATTAATTGTGTGTTCACTTTTGTAAAGTTTGGAAGGGACATGCCGCAATTAGCATCATCGTTTTACACACAATTAATCGTTTAGAATGACCTAATGACCTTTTAAAATTACTGGAAAAAGTATCCCTCGACTGCTATTACAATATGGTAGGAGTGAAGCACATAAATCTTTTATCTAAACCATGACAATATTTAAAATGATATATGACGTTTAACCGATACGTAGCCGCACCCAAAGTGCGTTAAAAGCCAATAATTCTCTTCTAGTTAGGGCCTTTTTGCGCTGTATCCCAGTAAAGGGGGTGGACATCAAAAAACCAAGACAAACGGTAGACATAAAACATCGCAATTCTGTACAAGAAACAAATGTAATATTCTTAGTAATTACTGTTTGCGAAGTTAGAACCTCTTATTATTATTTTATTTACAGAGATGGATTTTACATAAAAATATTACATTTATAAGTTATCATTTAATGAGTTTTATAACGAAATATATCTTTTTGTATTTCATTTTCATTTTATCTTTAACCAACAAAGCTTTAACAGTGACGAACTAATTTTCCTGTGTAATCAAGCTTGCTGTTCTATGTAATTTAGTAGCAAGTTCTTGCAGTTAATATACCCTAGTCGGAAATTACCTTAAAAAAGCAGAAAAAAGAAAAACCGAAAACCGAAAAATATACAGTTAGTACTGTTTACAAACTTCCAAGTTGTTTTTTGTTTAAATTAATGATTACGATTACTCTAATTTTATTTCATTTACTCTAAACTTCTTCTGGTCTTAGGGTTTTTAAAATGAATTGGACTTTATTTCTGAAGATCTAAATAAACTTGAAGGTAGGTTCATATTCACAGGAAATGTGCAAAGAGAAACATTAAATATAGATAACGCAATTAAACTTGGCAAGAAATAGGGTAAAGGGATGTGGTACAAGAAATAAATATGCAAATTCCGTTTCTTGTGGAGAAACATAATGACTTACTAAGTATTCGAGTAGATGCTAATGAGTAGGTATTTTCTGCAATCAATTTATTTTAATGTCGGGTCACGCATAGCTTAACACGTGGTGGATTTGAAAATTATGTAGTAACCGTAATTGACGATGGACAAAATCATAGCTATATAGCATAAGTAAGATAAATAATTATTGAAGTTTATCTCTAATAGGAATAAAATTTTCCAAAAGTACAAAAAAATTAATTAAAAATTTCAGAAGGTTGGGTATAGAAAGTTGATAACTGTTATCAGTAGAAAAGAAAAATTAGAAAGAATAACTAAAAATAAAATAGTTGAAAACACGGATAAAAGTAGTTAGGAATAATAGCAAGAAGAAACTCCAGCATGGGAATTTAAAACGGTTCATGTTTACAACTGTAGTATACAGTGTGTCCCCGGATTGACTTCACTATAGGTATAATTGACCAAAAATTTTTGAATTTCGTTTTGATGTTTTGAGATCCCGGCCTGCTTGGTCTGAAAAGAATTTCAAGCACATTTTTAGTTTTTAAAATCCAAGACGGTCATGACAATTTAGAAAAAAGTTATTTTATGCTGAAGCAAAATGCCATTTCGGTCAATAATACGGCAAAATGTTATTGAGGAAAGTTGTTCAGAATATAAAATTACGACTATATGCAATATAATTGTTTTGTTTTACTTCGACAAAGTAAAAACAAATCATACAACCAAAACAAGAAATTCTACAATACATACTAGTAAAGATTAAAGGTTAAAAAAAAATAGAATATGAACAATAAATAAAAGCAAAGGGCAAATAAATAGATAAATAAACAAAAGAACAGAAATAAGCTTTGGGCAACTTCGCTCTCTTATGCCAGGAATCAGACCCAACCCCAACAAGACCCTTTTGAAACACCCGAACCTGAGCATAAAACCGAGCCTCTCGGACAACAACGTGCACCTCCAACTCTTGGACAGTCACCTTCGATTGTCTCCCACCGCCGTGTACCTGGGCATCACGTTTTCGAAGATCCTATCTTAGACCAAAGAAACTAAGCGATGCTACCGTCCAACAACGCAATTCACTCCTCTCCGTTTTGAGCAGCAGCATCCACGGATTCGTTTTGTCCAGACTCGTGGAATTGCTTCGCAGCAAGGAGAGAGCCGTGTGTCGGAGGTTGCTTCGACTGGACCGCTTCCACCCCACTGGGCAGGTTTGCGAACTAGCCGGAATACCTGCGATAGACGCCAGACTCGACTTTCTGCGAGGGCCATCTAGCAAAACTGAACCGCTGCTGTTGACACCCTGAGAACTCTACTCGGTCACATCCCCAGGAAACGCAAAAGAAAGCTGAAGCATCTTCCAGTCTTTCTCTTCGCCCAAGCTCTGGAGCTCCAACACTCTACAACCCTCCAAAACCTCCTCCTCCCCGCCACAACTCTGCTTTCTGTTTCACGTACTAGCAAGGCTCAGGAAGCCAACATGCCAGAGACCAAGTAGACAGGTGTGCTAGCGAGGTGGGTTGCGGTGCACTCGTAGTATGATTGGCTCGTTCGGCGTAGTCCTTACACCAATGGCAACGGTGAAGCCGACGGAGAATGGGAGACAGGATCGAAGACGGAGTCGACCCACCGAACTTCCACACTTCCCGGTTCCAATCATCCATCCTTTCCTATCCTTGACCGCGTGTAACAGCGTTCACCAACCAAATACCCAGTTACATCTAGACCGAAAAGGCGTATGCCTACAGTGGCTTGGCAGCAGCGGGAGCAATTATAATTTGACTTTGACTTTTGAGCAGAAATAAGGAAATCCTTAAGACAATTCTTTTGTGTTTCAACAAAGGCATAATTAAACAATTGAACAGTGACAGCAGACTTAGGATAACCAGGAATAATCGAAGCTCTATTCCTTCCGATACACGTAGCGTCGAGAGAAGGGTGGATGTGAGACCAGCGCCAACGCATTGAGGGACGGGAGTAAGAGCGCGGTCTTTAGGGCCTACCAGCCGAACTATACCCATCTACACTTGATCAAATTTTGGTCAATAGTCTTCTGTCAATAGGAGACGCAATTGAATTTTTGAAAGAAATGAAGTGGCACAAGGGGATCTTGCACTTCTTCAGAATGTGTCTATGAAACCACCGAAATAAGTTTCCTATCTTTCTAGATTTCCTCATTAGGAGTCGCAGCAAAATTACCAAAATTCAACTGTAAAAATTCTTCTCTCGATAACGGTAGGACAAAAGCAAATCGCGTTTGCAGATTTATTTTTACCATGCATAAGTTTCTGCAAAATCATGAAATATATAAACTATCCACCCATCGCTACGAAATTCCTATATGTGTCTGGAAAAAGCCTCTAAGCAAGATTGATGCAGGTAAAGTTCGACTGTCTTTTGTTTTTTTTTCATATCCACTCCACATTTAGCAGAAGGTGTCTTTTCCGGCATATCTTCGGAACGAAACATCCCATCCAGATAGGATTATTTTTGTCATAAATGTTACTTAATGACTCAATATATAAGTTTGATTTGGACACAATTTGATTGTTTTTGTTTGAGATATTTCGGAAAAGTAGATTTTCACCGCCTTTAAACCATCGTAGTTGCTCAAGACGGGGATTTCTTGCATAGTTTCTTTGTTTCATTATATGCCTCGATGTCGAAAAAAGGCTTCTATGACTTCACCCTAAGAAAAGCCAACTTAATGGTCAAATTTGAGAAAAATCGGAGAAACCCAGCTGTATTAAGACAGTTCAAAGTAGAGTGAGAAAATGGTGTTTAGCAATAGACTTTTATGTGCTGAGCACGAATCCAAAGGAACATATCCGAAAATCGATTGGCAAATGCTTTTGTATCCATTGGTTACGGCCAAACTCTTAAAACTACATTCATTTCCCATTGTCAAAGTTTGTAATGAGACTAGCAAATCACCACAGCCCCACTCTCAACAATTTGAACTAACCATCACTGTTAAAAAATTTTTTTTATTCCTTCGGCTCTTTTAAAACAGTCTACTAACGTTAAAATAAGCTCACGAATGATTTTTGATGAACGCAGAAACTATAAGAAATTAATAAACATTAATTACTATTTTATACAGGGTGATCATTTTAAAACTTCCCACCACGCCTGGATCGATTTTAATTTTCATTAATGTAAAAGATTGAGAATTTTATACCCTTTAAAATGATATATCACACATGGGGTAGTGCCCTTTAAAATCTTGGGGTGGGAGTGGTTGGTGTGGAGGGTGAAAGTTTTCCAACTGATTAGACTAGGTTATTAAATGTCCCCCTCCAAAACAAACTAGAAGCGTTTCAGCAATTTTTCATAATTTTACTAATTAAAGAGTTATTCAAGGTGGGAAGTTTTAAAATGATCACCCTGTATATCATAACGTAGAAGACAAGAAATTCAAACTGCTTTAGAAAAACATCTACTCAATTTACATTTGATTGATAAATGAGCTTTTAAAAGCGTCTGAAAGATTTCCCATGCATTTTTCATCAAATAGGAAAACCAAATTCAATCTTGTTAACTTAACCTTAACCTTTAAAAGTAGTACTACGCTATGTATATGCATAAAAAGTTTAGTGTAATAATTTATGAATATTTCTTTTAATACTTTTTGTAGAAGAATTCACGAATAAGTATGCATACAGGAAAAAAGAATTTGAATACTCTTAGTAAAAGATAACCCCATGATTTCTTACAAAACTAAAAAAAGCTTTAAAAATAAGACTTTTTTTTAACTTTCTATATTTCTTTTTACAATTGTGAAAACACGTAATTTATTAAATTATACACTTCCCAAACAAAGCGCACGATGTAATTATACATACAGGTGGGTGTGAGTTATTTTAAGAATTTTTTTTTATTGCAATCGCTCTCGTTATCTTACATGCAAATTAGTTTTATTTAAAATTATTTTAAAATTATTAAAGTAATTTTAATAACAAAAATTTTAATGCCATTATTCTATGAGAAAACATAAAACGGATTAATTAGGAGGATAAAAGCCAGCATTTGCAGGCAATCTATGGCATATCGATTCCTGTATATCAATGAATTTGTACGATGACACCAAAAATAGACTCAACTACAGTAATAACCAGTTGAATAGAATTGTAATTCAGTAAGATTGGGAAATATTAGGAAAACGTCGTCATAAATTTTTAAAGAATTGGAATAATTTTATAAAAAGACAAGGTTTAGCTTTAAATTAATTTCTCATTCACAAATAGAAAATTCAGAATAAACATGCAGGTAATCAATTCCTATTTAAATTGCAGCTCGCAATTTTTCAAGTTCAGCTTTGTCGAGATCTGAAAGCTCTACAATGAAAGGAATATACATTATAAACTCTCTAGAGGCATCCAAAGGAAATGCGCATTGATACACACTCCGAGTTGCATTGACTTTTATATTTTATACCAAACAGTGTTCTTACTTTTACATGGTTTAGAATAGTCGTTCTCAACTTTTTTCAAGTTGCGAAACACCTTTGATTATAAGAAGACAGCAGAACACAAAAATTGATAACATAATATATTGTCGTGGTCAACTCATTTCATTTCGTTTTTCATGAGATTTATTTTACAGGCTACATGTTAATCAAAATCCTTCAGCTATTTAACGAATATTTAATATATTTTCACCTACCGAAGACAGAATTTCTAGGTGTACAACTGAAAATATTTGTGACTTGCTGCTGAAACATTTTTGAGCAAATCATTTCATAGCCACGAGCAGGTTGTCTGATAGTAAGTGCATATATACAGTTTTTAGCACGGTTCAATGCATTTCTTTACTAATTCAGCGAAGTTTGATGGTATAGAGGGCGGCTGCTTGAACAAATCAATAATTTCTTATTGCTGCATTTCCAGCGCAGTATTTTTAATAATGAGAAATGCTTCCTAATTAATTAAACCGCTGACCATTTTACAGATCGACTGTTAAGCAATACCCCATACAAGAAAACTAAAAACTAATAATCTTATGATAATTATTTCCTCAAGTTGCAAATGGAATCTTAAAACGAGTTTGCTTGTGGATTTTTAACATGACAATGCTATCTACGAGATCCTAGTTAAATCCCTAATGTATGTCATAATGATAAAATCGATAAAGTAAAAAAACAAACTCGAAATTACCACAACTACTTTATACAAAAGAACACAAACTCATTAGCTGTAAATAAAAACTGAAATATTGGGGTATAAAAACAGGTTATTGAAGTCGTAAAAATTATAAATTCACCATTAATCTGAATGGACATAGGGGAAACTCAAAAAAATGAGGTAGAAAGAGAGAAACCCATTTGAGAATCTAAATCGAACATGCCGAATGCAAGAGTGATGCTATCAATACTGGCATCGATTGATCTGCTGTAATTTAAATATTTCAATAATTCACAGAAAAACCAACGAATATAAAAAGACCACATTAAATCAGTACTGTTTTGTTTATAAATAGTAGTTCTACATTTTGCACTTAATTTAAATGCAAAGTGATAGAAAACACATTAAAGCAGCAATAATTCTTTTACATCTTTGTTTCTTCCGCATTTAAAATATCTTTTTTCCAATTTATTCAAATGCTCCTAAAACAAAAATCTCGAAATCATAAAGTTTGTAACGTAATGTGGAAAATACCCACAAATATTTATTCGATACCTTCCTATTACTTATTTACTAAAATTTTATAAATGCTAGATTTTAAGCACGAAAAATCCGTAATTTCCTCTAATAACTACAAATCTTACAAATCGACAATGTGCGTGAAAAATGGTTTCGCAGAATTGTTCCATGCTAATTTGAAATTAGCAGTAAAAGAAAAAAAGTACTTACGTTCTTTCCATGAGACTTGGACTTCTTCATGCTGGTTGCGCGTTATTTCACTGGACAATACTGTTTCTCTCATTGTTTCACGGACCACGCTCGCGTTGTGGTCCTACAAGAAAAATAAATTAGTTAATGTAGGTTAGACATTAAAACCTTTAGATACAAAGGAAAAAAGAGATATTCATCAATCAAACTCGAGGCATACAAAAAATATTTGGTTTTTACACAAAAGTTTATTTTTAACACTACATTAAGCAGGTACAATTAGTGTTATTGACACTTTGACGTAAGAAAAACATAGTCAATCAGGATATACAATCGAAGACTGACAGAAAAAACAACATATTTACAAATGATTGTTATTTTAAGGTTAATACCTGATAAACATGGCAAAATGAATTATTATTATTAGTATTATGAAGTACATTTACTCTAAAATAAGTAAGGTAAACCACCCAGTTATTAGACATATATATACAGGGTGATCATTTTAAAACTTTCCACCTTGAACAACTCTTTAATTAGTGAAATGATCAAAAATCGCTCAAACGCGTCGATTTTGTTTTGGAGTGGGAACATCTAATAACCTACTCGAGTCAGTTGGGAATCTTTCACCCTCGCCCCCAGCCACCCCCTCCCCAAAATTTTAAATGGCACTACCCCATGTGTGATATATCATTTTAAGGAGTATAAGATTCTCAAACTTTTACATCAAAGAAAATCAAAATCGGCCCAGCCATTCGTGAACTAGAGATAAAAATGTATTTAATTTAATCAATACATTTCTGCTGTTTTGTTCACTTAAAATATGTTGGAAAACAGCTGTAAGAGACTTTTCTTCTGAGCATCCTGGTAAGGTTTTTAATCCAAATAATGTTGACTGTTCAAAATATATTGATTTAAAAAAAAATCCTATGGGCAATAACAACTCGAATGAAAAGTAGTATGCAAGGCATACTATGAAACTTTTAAAAACATTGTAGGCGATGAATACTTAGTCGAATTTGAAACTATTGATTCTATAATAGATAAAGATAATCAAGATTTTCTTAAGTTGTTTCAAGTATGGCGATGTTTTTAAAAAGATCAAAATAATACCAATGAAACTGACCAAGACCAGATCGAAGAAGAACAAGTTAGCAATAAAGAAGAAAATAAGGCTGACAGGGTAGATACTAATGAATCGACACGAGAACAGAACAGCATCGAAAGACAAAATAAGACAAACAGGGTAGATATCGATGAATCTAACAAAAAACAGGATAGCAACCAAAAGGCAAAATACTGACAAAAAAAACATAAGTAAAGCCATTAATTTAGTTGTTGGAACTTCACACAATTTAAACTAAGGTAAAATTGAAGATTTTTTACCACAGCCGGCAAAATCACAAAGAAAAACTAAGAACATCGAGCAAGTGCCATACGCAGTTACATCGAAAGAATACCAAGAAGTATTCGAAAGAAAAAGAACATTGAAAGAAGAAAAAATTAAAAAGAGAGAAGAAAGAAGAAAGAAAAAGAAAAAGGGAAAAAGTAAAGATGAAAAAAGACACAAAACGAAATAAACAAAAGAAATGTCAAGCTATATGTTATATGTATATGTAAAAAGAACATACAAAGTCGCCACATTTGCTACAAAGAAAAAAGTGAGACTGACAAAGATAAAGAAATTGAACACGACAACAATGAAGATATTGACAATCCATTTTTCCATTTTGAATTTTTAAAAAGCGTAATGTCTCTTAACCAAAACACCACATAAAATTGATTTATTCCCGAAATGGTTACATTTCAATCAATCACTTAGCAAAATCCTCGGGAAGTTTCTAAAAATGTTTCGTGTACGTAGGCCGCTTCCCTTCTTCTTGATCTATTTATTGACTAATAATTTCTTCAAGTCATTGCCCGATAAAGGCTTACTTAGTCTGCGAATTTCTAATGCGGGAAACTACTTTATACCGAAGAGTCGCTGCAATTCAGCATCAGGCTCAAATAGCGTGAATGATAAAAACCAACAACAAACAGCCTAGATATCTTTTCTTATTTTTGACTTAGAAGGCACCTTGCATGTAATTAGGCTAGCAAAGAAAACTGACGGATCTCAGTTGAAGACAAAACTCTAAAATAAGAAAATCACAGACCAAGTGATTTATCTAATAAACAAAGAAGGCAGACTCCTCAAGTCGATTCAAAAGATGTTACTAAAACTCATAAACAGAGAGACTGTGTGATGGTTCAGATAATTCGTTAAATCTTGTAAGAGAGAGAAGCAACAATGATTTCCTTCCTATTTCCAGATAGTAATAAACCGATATTGTTCGCAAAGGTTTAATTTCTGGGAATTCTCTTTAAGGAAAACTAGTTCGTGTTCAATCAAAAAAATGATAATATCGTTGAATCGTTTCTGTAAAAAGGCAAGACCAGAATAACTATAATAACGCCTTCTAGAAGAAAGTGATATAGGTCAAAAATCTGGAAGTGCAAAAAACGACAGCTAATAAACGTGCAACTCGGTAATAAAGGCACAAAGGCTTACCGTACTGTGTCAATATAACAAAGTAGATTCTTTTGCTTTTAACTCAATTACCGTCATATTTGGTTTCACATAAAGAACCAGCAGAACAACACTTTTTAGAGTCTCAACAACATTTTGAAATAGTTGGGGAGCTACTATTCAGATATTAAAAGCAAAAATATCTTAGTTTCCAGACGACAAAGTACAAAATAATAAACACAAACGAATTCAAATAGGGCCTGCAAAGCCAAATTCGAACTAAAAACCAAAAGTGTCATTCTCCAATATGGATGTCATGTCATGGGAGACGTTTGATGCATCTGTGAGAAGACTTTATGACCTCCATCTATAATAATAACACTTATCTGTGCTTGGAAGAATATATTAACGGGCCAACGGGCCATAGTTCACGTCGGAAACCAAGATGTCAATTCCATGACAGTTGTTGACATAGTTGCCGTTGCGGACCATGACCTTGTGATGCTGGCTTTCCTTCCCTCCCTCGTTTTGCAATTTATTCCTTAAAGATTTTACAAACTTCCATTGCGAAGAGACTGTAAAGTTTGTAAGGAGCCATTGAAAATGACAAGAGAAGAGTGACTCGTTTGCTTGATCGGTGTATGATTAGGGATTCAGTTTTCTCTTTCTAACTTTAAAATGTCTATTAGAGGCACATTTTTTTACTTGTGTACGACTTCAAGCAATTTTGGTTATTGAAGGTTACTCTCAATGTGAAAGTGTCACATGACTTTGTATGTAATATGTAGTCGTCACCAATAAACAAACTTTGTTGTTGGTCGCTCTCGATTCATTATAGTCACTCAAGCACAAATATCCCAGTTTTGGAAAAGAGAAATCCATTTCAAGCATCAAAACTGCATGGTTTAGGCTGGTATTATGCTTGGTAACAGAACTCATTTAGTCCCTGTTCTGAGAACCATAATGATCCTATATTCAAGAAGACCTCAGAGAGACCATTTGTGACCACACAGTAAACATTCTACAATAATGTCTGGCCGTACAGGATAATCGCAATAGATCAGAATTCGAAAGAGCGTGAGATTGTACGTTTAGATTGGTCACTGATGTCTCCAGATATTAATTTCATAGAACATGTTCATGATAGGAATAATTTTCTAAAAACAATTAACAGACTGAGAGGAGCTGCAAGAGAAGAACGATCAAGCATTCTACAAAACATTGATAGTTTGATTTTAATTTCAGAAGATGTTTTAGAGCTTGTAATGAAACCAAAAATGGAAATACTTTTATTATGTAGTTTCTTCTCTTAGTTAATAAGTTTATAATAATTAATTGTTTAATTTTGAAAAATTGTAGTGACATATCGCTCTAAACCATTACGATGACACCGAGAAAGAAGAACGACAACATAAGTAACGTTGCTCTTTCAACTTTTCAAATTCATTCTTAACATTTTGAAATACTGTCAGTGAAGCAATCGACATGCTGTGATGATCCACTGCCAAAGATCAAAAAGTTAGAAATGAATTTAAAAACCGATCGGGAGTTATGGTGTTGGAGGAGGAGCATCACTTATATTGTCATTCCTCTTCCCCCTCAGTGTTATCGAAACAGCTTTGAGCAATCTTTGGTATCTTTGTTCAACTCATATAGTCCACTGCAACTTTTCAAACTGACACCCTGTATATAATAATTAAACGAACATGCAAAAAAGTGGTAATATATTTTAAAAAATCAAAAATATATTGTGATGCACAACTTTTGACTCTATTTCTATATCAAAATTCACTTTCCTTACATCATCAAAATTACTGGATTTTTGAAAAACTCAAGCTTTTGATGAAACTGCATGACAGCAACGTAATAAGATTATTAAAGGGTTCAAGCGAAGTGAGTACCTACTCTTGTTCTTTCAAGTGATAGAATTAAGTCGTATCTTGTTTCTTTTGAAAACGAGAATGACATCCCAATTTGTTTATTATAAATGCAGTCTCGTAAGTTCGGTAAATGGAGCATTCAGTTTTCAGTGCGGAATCTTTACTTACATCTGTTGCAACGCGTAGAAGTCTGATTTAAATAGAATGAATTTCACACCGGTACAATAAATACCAACAAAATAGATCAGTTGACAAAAAGGGCTTCTAAAGTAGGAAGGGTAGCTATCTATGGATAGACATAAAAAGGTGTCTTGGTATAAAAGTTACATCGTTTTAGAATTTCAAATGATATTTGCTAGCATAAATAAGAAAACTGCTCAGCTGACCAAGCTGAGATTTTAGGTTCAATTTCAGACATGTAGGAAAACTGTCCGAAGAAGAGACAATGATTTCAATGTCCCTGAACAAGCCCTAAATGGTTAATGGAAGATGAATATAAATGAATACAAACGGGTACAGCTGGTACCAAGAAAAGCTAAATTCCCAGGCATTACAGAGCATGTCAGTTATGAATCTTCTTCAAGAAAGTCTACACTATTTCGAGTTAGCTACTTGTACACTCTTAGAATAATTGATTTACTCTTCCTCCCTCTGTTACAAAGGTAGGTCAAGAAGTTTCATCGAAGTCAGAATCAATCAATAAATAATACCAATACACTTATAATCAGTTTTGTATGGATCAAGCTTCATACTGGCACAAAAGACATTAATTGGCAAAGATCATGGAGTTTTATCTACTACCTTATGTGTATAAAAAAGTAGTTTGGAAAAAACAAAGTTTGTGTCTGGGGCTGTATTGAAAACTATCACCAAGTCTTGGTCAACAAGACTTCAAGAAGGAAACTAGCGGAAACGGTAGCAAAAAGGGCATTTTGCACAGAAAGCCACTGGAAATGATTCGTCAGAGGGCGTTTACACTAATTTAAGAGAAACCTTATTGGATATTTTTTTTTCAGATAAAGTTAGGAAATCTGCTGGGGTTTTAAGCAAAATGCTATATTTTCGTAATGAATAATAAAATCGAGAAAAACGCCGTGGACTTATAAACAATAAATGTCTCGTATACATCACGTTTATGAAACATCCTGTAGAGTTAAAACTTGACCAAAACATTCTATTAACATTTTTATATTTCAAAATTAAAAAAGCTTAGCATCCTGTATTGTTTTCATAAATAGAGGAATATAAGAGTTGACTTTAAAACTGGAATTTATATAAAACCTCATGCTGATTTCGTGATGTAAATAAATTTCTTACTTTAGGCAAGACATAAAGTTACGGAACGGATGGACGAAAGGATAAGCTTTGCATGATATTCAAACAACAGGTACATAAAATGCAAAAGGTTTAAAGAAGTTTTATAAATTGTAGATTTCTGCTGGCATCTTTTGAATATTTGTAAAATATCTAAAGATGAGTCTGTTCAAGGTTGTAATTTTACTTTCACTCAGAAGAATTATCGTTGTTACTGTTCAAAGTCATTCAATTAAGTATAATTGAATGTTAACTACGTAATTACCGATTCCCTTTGAAAGGACGGATCTATAAAAACATTACACAATGGACATTTCTTACCATAATACTTAAAGATGTTAATTGTATGCACAATTAATTGCACATTAATCGACTTTGTTAGTGTTCTGATTCAAAATGTTACATTTTTATAATATAATTTATTTTGAAACTAAATTACAGGTAGGTATAACCTAAAATAAAACGCACAATTATTTATTTACAGAAAGCACGAAATCTAGTAACTATAACTAAAAATATTACAACTAACTCAATTTAAGTTTGTAGAAAATCTTGGATTTGATGCAAAGGGCATCGGTTTACAACACACGGACATACCTACCTTAGTTGTTCTGTATACATTTGAGATTTAGGTAATCTACAATCTGAAGGTTACGCTAAGGGCACCTTACCGGCCCAAATTATCAAGACATTGTAATTGCCTAGTTAGCAAACCCAAACCTTAATCGTATTTGCCACCAGTTATTAAGATTCTAGATTTAATTAAGAAATGTAATTTACTAACTCTTTAAGGGTTATAGGAATTTTATAAAATCACAGGTGTGGTACAAATCTAACTAATAAATAAAATATAGATAATCTGTAAAATTTGTTTTAAAAAGTCAGTTTTCACAAAACAGTAAGTAGATAAGCTACTTACAATTTATCTCATCAGCACATATGTACATTCTTCTGTTTTACGTATAGTAAGGCTACAAGTTCCATTACATTTTTTTGTCCCAAAATCAATTCCAGTCCTCTTTAGCTCTGCCGATTTCCTTTAACGTTAGAATGCATTAAATTAAATTCGATTTCAATACTTGTTGAGTGAAAGGGCGGATGAAGCGGCAGAATGCTCGACACTAGACTTCAAAATTCTTATCAATGTCTATGTGCGCTTACAAACCCAAGCATTTCCATGTTCGACATTTTTTATACCTTCGACCTCAAACAAGGAGAGTCAACCTTCTATCATCTCCAGCTTTCATCGTCTATTACCTAATCGAATAACAATGAATCTTCCATACCAGTCAGATTGCTGGATCTTTTCTAGTCACTTTAAAGGTTCAAGATACGTTAAATTTTGGAATCTTTCTAGAATAATTAACATACTGATGTTATTATCCTAAGCAATTTTGTTCTATTGAGAAAGTTTTAACTCGATTAATATTTAGAACGATAACCTAGACCTAGTACGATAGCGTGATAAGAACGATCGACGTTTCCTCTTGACATTTTGAATTAGTATAAGGTAATTCCGTGCAGTAATTTTAGGACGGACGTACACTCATCAAACAAAGATGCTTTTACACAAAGTTTTTTCCCAAACTTACTTTAAAGCACTTTTCCAATGCATGCTAATGAAGCAAAGCAGAACAGCACAAAAGGAATGATGAAAATTTTCAGTATAGCAAAAGCGCGTGTTTGTGTTGTGATATTTGCTTTCATGATAATGTAATCATTATTTCTAATATTTCTGAACGACAGGTAGTAGACAATTTAAAGCAAGACTTAAAACCTACAAGTTCTCGAAGTTGCAGCATCCCATTTCGTACTCATAATTTGAGAATTCTTTAATTGTATTTATTGCTATACTCTTTCTAGACTAATGGATATGAAACGGATAATAACAAACATGGGTTCCTTCATTCACATTTAGTCCCCTTGCGCTTTCTTCAACTTCTGGTGTCTTATATCATTTGCTTAATAACAACACTCTGCAGATACTCTAGAGAATTCGCAAGTTATTTAGGTTTCTGAATTATCTCAGAAATTATTAAAAAGTTTGATATTTTAGATCATTCTAGCTTTTAAATTACTTATCTCCTAGAACAGAAACTAAAATTTGGCTAACCTACGGGAAAAAACAAACAAATTCTGAGTTGTATTAATCATGAAAAAACGTTTATTGTTGTTGTTTGCAGTATGTAGAGATAATTAGAAATAATCAAAGAAAATCTGCTGATACATAAGTACAATTGAAAAGAACGATTGACACGCAAGCAAAAGGACAATAAACAATTTATTATGCGCATAAAACCCATAGCACTGTCTAGGTATTCTTGTACTGTTGCGACATTGGAAGTTAGCCAAAACCAAAAACTTTAGCTTCGGAGACATTCTAAAACGCAAGAGATGTTGTGAACAGAGCCGGCCTCAGGATTTAATGCGCCCTGAGGCAACTTGAGATTTTTGCGCCTTTGCGCATTTCACCAAGTAGTATTAAAGATCGTCCGAGCTATAAAACTTAAAAGTAAAAGAAACTGTTAGTAAGAAATCAAAAATGCCTGAGTAGTTAGGACAGCTCAGACACGAAGCCTGTCCATACGTATGTATATGTCCAAAAGCCTGGACGTTTAAAGATATGGTCTTGCCTGTCCAACCTATTCCCAGAAACCCTCGGTAAATCTACCCAGACAGCTAAAGTTTACTACTTTTTACAGCAATGTTACTATTTGTTAACTATTATTTTACATTCATACCGTTCTATTACTTCTCTTTAACTATTTTTAAGGCATTTTTGGGTCAGGTAACTATGTAGTAACGTTTTAGTT
>VTPC01006906.1:7192-27214 GCA_011009095.1 Ignelater luminosus | reverse complement strand
ATGGATTGCCGTTGCAGAAAATCCAAATCAATTTGTATTTCGTTGTGCAAGCGTGTAAACAACGATTGTCAAAATAAAAATGACTGACTATTTGTCTTTCTTTCATATATGTATCTTTAAATTTGCTTTTTATTATTAAATAATTTTTTATCAACAATTTGTAATTTTTTTATCAATAATGTTTGTTTTTATTTCATTTGAGAACCTATTATTACCTTTAACCATAAGAAAAAACTACCTACTGTCACTAAAATAATCATTAAAATGACTCCATAGCATGTGCTCAATTAATTTATTTGACTCGTAAGGGAAGGGGGGATAAAACAAATTGGACCATTAAATTTATCAGCAACATTTGAAATATTGTAACGCGCCACCCCTAGAATATTCTAGAAAAAGTCCTGAACAGTCTCGAACAAGCTGGTCGAATGTGCCGGAGAAATCTCGAACTATCGAGACTCTTCCACCGTCGAATGTTTCAGAAGGAACGCGAACTTTCTGGGCTCATCAAGAACCACGCCAAAACGAATATAAGGCGGCGTTGGTCGAGCTGAAGCAGTTCTACAGTCAAGCAGCTAGTAGTTACGAACGAAATAAACGTTAAATAGTGATAAATAAATTCTTCTGTACATAAATAAATAAATAATTTAGTGTAAATACAGGTAATAAATTGTAATAAATTGAGTGAAAATAAATATTATTAAATAAACGTTTTATATAAAAAGAACATTACATTGGTGTCAGGTGTGGGGTTTAAAAAATTTAAAACAAAAATAATTGGTGAATGCCTACCACAAGATCTGCCTCAGCCAAAATGGATTCGAAATTAATTAAGATGTTACAAGAAATTAAGCAAACTATGGGAAACAATCAAGAAGAAATGAATTCGAATGTGGAAAAGATGAATTCAAATATGGAAAATACAAAGAGTGAAATTAAAAGTGAAATAAATAACGTACAAAGTGAACTTAAAGAAGATATGTATTCGAATATGGTAAAAATGAATTCGAATATAGAAAATATAAAAAGTCAAATAAATAACGTGCAAACGGAAATTAAAGAAGAAATAAATACAATGAAAGAGGAAGTTGATGGATTATATCAAAAATATGACGAACTACAACAAAAGTTTGCAATGTTCACTATGGGTCAAGTCGTGGAAGAAAGTGTAGACGCTCGCAGCAAGGTACCTGAAGATATACAACTTCCACCTGCGAAACGGGTGATCCGCGAACAACCTTTGGCGGTTATTGGAAACAATGGTACGTCGAAAAATCATGTTCAGCCTCCAATTTTCGATGGAAAGATAGCTTGGTCCACTTATTTAATGCAATTCGAAGCGGCTGCTGTTACTAATAAGTAGAGTGAAAAGGAAAAGGCAGCGTCTCTGATAGTGGCTTTACGTGGAGATGCGCTGGATGTGATACGTACGGTTCCGATCCACTTGCGAGAAAATCTCAAAGAGTTAGCATCACGATTAAATATGCGTTATGGAGATAAACACCTCCAGCAGATATACTACGCGCAACTGAAAAGTAAAATGCAGAAACCTGGAGAGAGTTTAAAAGAACTCCAAGCGGACATAGAGCGTTTAGTTACGCTAGCATATCCAGAGGCTCCGCAGATCTTTCTTGAGCAGCTGGCTGTCCAAACCTCTATTGACGCTGTTCGAGATTCTAAAACCCAACAGGCTTTGAGATTGGCGCGTCATGTAAAGTTAGAAAGTGCTTTGGCGCACGCGCTTGAGTTTTAAGCAGCCAAGAGAACATCCCATGGTCATGTCCGTGTGCGAAGTGCGGAGGCAGAAGATATGTAGGAAAAAATGAAACGAATGATAAAGCAAATGTTTGAAGAACAGCGATCGAAGAAAGCAAGACTACAGTGTTGGAGATGCGGTGAACAGGGTCATCTTAGAAGAAATTGCACCAAGAGTGGTGCAGTTAGGAATAACCAAGATCAGGAAAACTAGTACGGGTCGATGCGAAGGGGCGAACGTCAACCTACTTAAATCATGCCCCGGAGATTACCATCCAAGTGGCTTCGTTACGGTATCAACCAGACAGCTTTTACATCGATGGCACTATTTTTGAGAAGACATGCTCGTTATTGATCGACACGGGAGCAACAAGGACAATAATCCGTCCTGACATTGTTGAAGATAGAGAGTTACAGCCATCAAGAGTTCGGTTGAAGACCGCTACGGGTGAACATACCGATGTTCTTGGGGAACTGATGGTGGAAATTGGAATTGGTTTCAAGAGTTGCAAGCATCGTGTGTTGGTAGCGGATATAGCTGACGAAGTTATCCTGGGAATGGATTTGTTGAAAAAGTTTGGGTTTTTATTAGATATGAAGAATGGAATCCTTCGAGCAGAAAACGAAGAACGAACCGAAATAAGAATGCAGTTAGTGGTTCCCAAGAACAGGGTTCCTGAAGTGTTGCGACAGTTGCATGATGGGCCATCGGGAGGCCATCTGGGAGTTAAGAAAACACTGGCAAAGATTCGGGAACGGTTTTATTGGATGAACTGCAATGAAGACGTGAGAATGGTGCAGACGGTGCGAAGTTTGTGCAACCGGTAATGGACCACTTGGTAGGAAGAAGGCTCCGATGCGACAGTATAACGTCGGTAGTCCATTTGAAAGAATCGCCATAGACATTGCGGGTCCATTCCCAGAGACGGACGCAGTAAATAAAGATATTTTGGATTATTTTAGTAAATGGACAGAGGCATACGCTCTACCAAACCAAGAAGCGGCTTCGGTTGCTGACGTACTGGTAAAAGAACTCTTTAGCCGTTTTGGTGTCCCACTGGAGTTGCATTCCGACCAGGGCAGGAACTTTGAGTCGGCACTATTCCAAAAGTTGTGCCAATCATTGGGTATCAGAAAAACGAGAACTACACCGTTGCACCGGCAGTCGGATGGAATGGTGGAAAGAATGAATAAAACGATGGGGAAGTACTTGTCGAAGGTGGTTTCCGAGCATCAGCGCGATTGGGACTAATACCTGCATCTGTTTCTAATGGCAAACCGCTCGGCTATACAAGAAACAACTGGCGGTGTTGTTCGGGCGCGAAATTCGGTTACCATGTGATCTACAGTTTGGTGTCAAACCCAGTGAAAATGACGTGGTCGGTGATGATTACGTTGATAACCTTCGTAAGAAGTTAAACACCATCCATGAAAATGTTCGTCGTAATATTCAGATGGCCAGTGACAAGATGAAAGAGCGATACGACATCAACCTGGTGATCTAGTTTGGCTCTATCGTCCTCAAAGACGAAGAGGCTTATCTCCAAAGCTGCAACTTGAAGATACAGCTCCAAGCGCACGGGGTGAAGAAATTAGCTATGCCGAAAATTGGATGTGGTCTAGACCAGCTGGATTGGTGTACCGTGCGAAATATGTTGGAAGTAATATTTCAGGACGCCGGCGTGGAAGTACTGGTTTGCAGTTATAATTTCGCAACATCCTCCCAGAAGTATCAGAAAACAGTGGATTGTTTCTGTTTCAAAAACTCGAGGTGTACTAGGGGTTCGGCATACACGTACCGTCATGATCCAGAAGCCATGGCCGGAACAAGCAGCGAAATGCGTGGAACATCATTTTCGGTACTGTCACGAGACGCAACAGTGTTAAGAAGGGGGCAGTGTAACGCGCCACCCCTAGAATATTCTAGAAAAAGTCCCGAACAGTCTCGAACAAGCTGGTCGAATGTGCCGGAGAAATCTCGAACTATCGAGACTTTCCACCGTCGAATGTTCCAGAAGGAACGCGAACTTTCTGGGCTCATCAAGAACCACGCGGAAACGAATATAAGGCGGTGGTGACCGAGCAGAAGCAGTTCTACAGTCAAGCAGCTAGTAGTTACGAACGAAATAAATGTTAAATAGTGATAAATAAATTCTTCTGTACATACATAAATAAATAATTTAGTGTAAATAAATACGGGAAATAAATTGAGTGAAAATAAATATTATTAAATAAACGTTTTATATAAAAAGAACATTACAATATTAATCTTAAAGCTTTTCTGAGGTTATATCGATAGATAACACGCGGTCTTCACATTTTGTAAACTTAACTCCATCCAGCTCCCAGTCTAGATGATCTTTCTGATTTTTTAAATAGATCAGGTATTATAGCAACATTTTTAGTAAATGTCTACTAAATACTATTTGTTTATTTTAGGCTTACTTTCTTGTCCAAGTAAAATGCGCCAAAGTGCTCTAAACACGCAGTCAATTTGTAGCACTTTATTAATAGATTGCAAATTACACTTCAGTTTCATTTCCATGCAGAACAGTTTAAAAAATTGAAGATTTAATACTTCTCTTTATGAAGATCAACTAGAAAATTTATTTGTTGCTGCAATAATGACAACCGTTGTTAATTATAGTACGACTAGTAATGTGAATAATGGAAACTGCAAAGGTGGTAAGTGTAGTAAATTATCGCGCTTACAGTGCATGGAAACTGTGTCACAACATTTATAAGAATTCAATCTCTGTTAATTGCACTTCGAGATTTCAATGAAGTTACGTTTTAATGCCGTTTGAGTCTCTGGAGTGTGTAATTCTTTACTGTTTATTTTGGCTTGTCTAGCTTGATTGCATCGGCGGTGTCGATTCAATTCTATAGCAAATTGCTAAAATGAAGAAAGAAAAAAATGTCGTAGCCAATGTGACCTTGAAATTTACGTTTGAATACAATAAGGAAATTTTATACTTCTGCACTATAATAATATCGGAAATAGCAGCACGTGGTAAATTCGAATAGAAATAAAGTACAAAAAAATTTTAAAACTCAAGGAAAGTCCATACAACCAAGGGCAGTAGTACAACATTACGAAAATGTAGAGATCATTTTAGTCTTTCTTATATTTATTGTACTAAGATGGAACTATATATTTACGTTAATTGCTTATTGTTTCGATCTAAATCTAATTTTATTATTTAAAGAACACGAGAATGGCATCTAGTTTCCTTTTTTAGAGTAAAAAGGTTTCTGTATCTAATGTTTTTATGACTAACCCATTTTCCTTTTGTTTGAGAAGGTATAATTGTAGCCCTGAGTAACTATACTTTCTGCCCATTCAGGAAAGTAGTACAATTCTACTGTATGAAATTATCTTATGGCTCAATATTAGTAATTTGATGCTGTGCAGAACTTCTGGTTTAATGGAACTATTGTTTCATTCTAACACACATTAACCTTTTATTGTACTTCCATATAGTGGACTATAAACATTAGTTTATGTTTTTATTTTAAAATGTGTGTCATTAGATAAAAGATTTAATTTATGCTACCTTTAAAATATTATAACTGCCATTTCGAATTCTTCTGAATAATAAAACTTAGAAATAGTGATATTAAACTAGACGACCAATTTAATTACCATTAAGTCCTACCCACACACTCTTAAAATTTTGTCTAATCGATGTCAAGTTGCGATAGGACCAATTACATAAATATTGTGATCCTCTTAGAACTTTAATAAGTTTTGAGAGATAAGAAGATCATCGTGTGGGTTTATAAAATCTAACCATTAATGTGTGTGGGAAATTTATTAAATTTATATTTACTGTTAAAGTGTATAGCATTATTTTACATAGTTTGAACTAAAAAACAAGAGATAGATTAGAAACTTAAAAAAAATCAATTTATGCGTTTTTAATAGCATCCAAATAATAATGATTACAATTCTTGCCCAGTAAGGTAATCGCGAGGTGTGTGCTTGCTTTAACGAGGGATATTTATCATAACTAAACGTCTATAATTGCTGCTTTTGCGGAGGCAACACGGTAATGTTACCTGTGGGCAGGTGTGAGTTATTATAAATCACTTAACTTGAGATATTCTTAACCCTTTTTGTAAATTTGACAAGAAATAGTTGGTAGAAAACGTTTTTTCCTTATGGTACATAAGAAAGACAGAAAGAACATAGATAAGGAAGCACTCACGTGTAAAGTAATGCGTAGTAATTTTGAAATATATCAAGTTGGCCTCGAGCACAGTTATATAAAATGGTGACAACTTGTTTATGTTTATAAATATTATAGAGATTTTTTGAATTTGTGAATTTATGATAGTTATTTAATTCACTTGCACCTTTGATTAATGTTGACTAAATGCGAACGTTATTCTGCTTTATGAGATTTTAATTTTGAAGCATGAATTTACAAGGAAATTAGATAAACGGTCGTTCAGGTCGACAAATAATAAAATTATATTCGCAAAGGAGGAGGATCTTTTGACATTAGTAACCTCCCTATTCGTTTCCATTTAATTAACTTATTAATGCCTCCAAACCATACCATTAAATTATAATGCAGATATACTTATTTTGAATCTAAAAATCATGTTGTAGTCTTAAGAAGATGAATTATAACTTCTGATACCGTTATATGAAAGATTTGAGCCAACTGTAATGATGTGATACAATATTCAGTATGAGATCCTTTCTTATTTACATTCAAATGAAAAATAAAAAAAAGCTTTTATAATAAATGAGTATCTGAGAAGGTTTTCTGTACCTTCTTTCTTCTTTCATTTATTTCTGTATTACTCATAAAAATTGTTCAACAACCGACAAAGCATTTATTGGTTTTCCTTCACATTTATTTTTACACGAGGTATCATTGCTTAGCAAACATTTATCTATTGATGGTCCACATACAGTATATGCCCGCATGGTGGACTGTTTGTCGGCCGTCTTTAATATTGGAAAACCACCCGCTAGATGGCCAGTTACAAATTGGAACTCTCTTTGTGGGATCATCCTCATATTTGGTTTGATCTAAGTGACAATGATCTGTACGTATTCAATGACCTATATAATCCAAACTGAAAATAGGGATAGTTCTTGCTAGAATATAGACGAAATTTTAAATCAAGCTATTGCAACTCAATGCTTCCTTTAGCAAGACATTGCATCTCTCTTTAATGTTGTTGCTTGTGATGGACAAGCTGTTACAGATAATTGAGGAAAGAGACCAATACAAAAAAAATATGTAGTCACTATGAAAGTACCAAGTATTGCATGAATACTCTCGTTCAGTCATAATATGAAAAGAATGAACTAACAGTCAAGAGTAAAAACCTAACGAATATTTAGGTATCAGTACAGTGATACATGAGGATTACAATTTTCCAGACACACTGTAGGTAATACGCAAAGGTTTGCATCAAAAGTAATTTTTGATTTTGTTTTCAGTTTAACCCTTAGACCTTTCAAGAAGATACCTAAAACCAATAAAACCAAAACAAAAAAATTTAATGATGCAAAATGTTTATGTTATTTCCAAGCAACAAAATCTTTTACATTCTGTCTTGATGATTATCAACTTATTGGTGAGAATCATGAAATTGCAAAATTGATATTAAATGAAGCGATTTGGTTCGAAAAATCCGGGTTGATGTAAAAGTATGAAAACGAAATCAAATTAAAAGATTATAGTCTCTTTTATTTAAGATCGTATCCATTATCGCAAATCTTAGCAGGTAATAAAACCTGCTCAGTAATCTTAATGGATTTTGGTACAGGCTCCCTTCAAGGTCACGCTCGCCACTGGCAAAACAACACTTTCAGTGTCTTCTGTTAATCGCCTCTTCACCTATTGTTTTTGTTTTGGGCCTGGAGTTTCATCCACTTGCCCAGAAGTTATTCGACTTCATCAATTGTCTTTAACTCTGAGTTTATAATACTCCTTCTAATTTCTTCTTCATCCACCATTTTCAGGTGGTACAGTTTCTAAGTAAGAAGCCTCTTTAGCCAATTGGAGGCAGCAGTCTGCCCTCCAACCTCATTGATATCTTCCATATTTTAATTTAAAATAGAAGTATTTCGCGTTGTGCTTCCTCCCCCCCTCAATATCTATGAAGGATTTTATTTGTAAACTTGTAAAAGTTTATAAAGTCATTTTTTTAACCAGACCCCAATCTGATGCGAAATCTTTTAAACTGCTTACGGCAAGCCTAACTTGCTTATCTAGGGGCACTCCAGTTTCTTCTATTGCTTCCCTTAATTGCCGAATAAATAACACGGAATGTATTTACTTCACGATTTGAGTTGAAGTGTATATTGTAATCACCAAGATCACGTCATACAGAGATGTAGTTATTATTATTTACTACTGTTTGCACGTTCGCCCAATTTCGAGCAGCGCTCGTCCCCCGACTTATCTTTATCGCTTTTACTTTTACATTTGTTTCTTTCTGATTCAGCAATCTGTACTATTTTAACTAATACTACATTTTGTGTTAGCTTTTCAATACTGCTTTCAACCCTATCTAGTTTTTTAGTTTGATTATCTACCAAATTATCAATGCTTGCTGCTAACCTATCCAACATTTTCCCAAGTTTATTTTCTGATTCATTTCTCTTTTTCACCGGTACTCGCTTTTACCGAGTATTGTATATAACTTTATGAGACATAGGTAATGTTCGTACAATATAAATAGGCAGTGAAAACTTTTTAAATACGCCCCTTTAAATTTAGTACATAAATATGGTTTCGTGCAAGTATTTAGAAAAAAAAACTACAATATATTAAAAGGGATACCAGGAAGGTGACTCGCCGATTATTCTCCTTGGGGTTTATTCTGCGGTTCCTGTTCCTGCTAGTAGGGACGCGCGGTGTAAGTTAATAGCTGGCACACTATACACTTTAAGTCTTTTGGTTTATTTATGGGGAAAAAGAAAATAATTTGTGAGAAAGGGAGATACATTTAAGTTTTATTTTATTTATTTTTTTGAAGAGTGACAGTTGGCTTTTTTATTTTTTTTCAAAAATAGGAGAATTCCACCTTCTAGTATGAGTGGTGGACGTAACGTACCGCCCACCAAAATGGAACATTTTAAAATTGAGCATCAATATGCGCATGAGACGTTATATACAAAATGAGGCAAGGATGAACAAAATTGAGTTGACAACTATGATTTAAGACTAGGATGAGTTTGACAGAGGACACAATTTGGAAAATGGGCGTTTGACAAGACCATTAACGGTTGTCAGCACCTCTATGACTCGTACTAAAGACTACTTAAAAGGGGATAAACTGTTGTCTTTTACAAGAAATAAAGTGCCAAGTTCTATTGGAATTGAAGAATTTGTCTATTTGCCTCTCTGGAAAAGCGTATGCAAATACCTTTCATGCCATCTCTTCCAAAAGTCTTGTTACAACCTCTGAACAAATTCGGATCAGGCAAAGGGTTTAGTGGTTCTAGGGTCAAAACATGACCGGCGTGAAAATACAAAGATCATTACGGTCAGAACTCAGAGGGAAAGTGGTCTAGAATTAAATAGAGCTTTGATTTGTATCAATGCTGTATACAAGTTTTCATAAGTGAAGATCTGACCAGCCACTACCCGATAGAAATAGGTTTTGACTGCTTTAATCCCAGTCTCACAGAGTCCTTTACAATTGGGGGAGGCTGGAGGATTAAAATGCCAAGGAATGCCTTCTGATTCCGTAGCTGACTTCATCATGTCAAGCTGTCGAGAAGCTCCAACGAAATTTGTACCGCAATCACTGTAAACATCTGAGCAGCAACCGCATTAAGATATAAGGCGATGCAAGGCAGCAATAAATGCATTTGTGGACAGATCTGAGACTAACTCTAAATGAAGAGCTTTTGTGACCATGCGCACAAACACGCACACATAAGCCTTGAGAATCTTTGCATTTTGGATTTTAGCGTAGGCGATCTTAAAGGGGCCACTGTAATCCACGCTCACGTAGAAAAATAGTTTAACTTGGAAAACAATGAAGTACCCGTCGAATGGCACACTTAGGCGATAGAATCCAATACTGTTGAGTTAACAAATATTGTAAGGTTTGGAGACCTGGATGCAGACACTTATTATGAGCGGATTCGATAATCAGGTAAGTGAGACGATGAGTGCTGGGCAAAATCATCAGATGGTTTTGCTTAAAGCAAAGTTTTAAACGAGCAAGGCATCCACCCATCCTTAAAACACCACCTTCATCGAGAAAAAGGACAAGTTGACGTAAATATTTCGAGAACAGAGAATTTTTCTTAGGAGGGCAACATTGCAACAGAGTGCTTGAGATTGTACATATTTAATCATAAATGTGAGTGCTTTGTTGATTTCGACAAGAGTGAAATCACACACAATGCGTAAACTACAAGGAGGAATAAAGCGTTTGAGATTATACACAAAACGAAAAATGTAAGCCACAATGCGTTGCAATTTTGAGAGAAAAAGAAATCATTGAAGAAGTGAATCAGTAACAGTAACAGCTGTGCATGTGGTCTTCTTTAATTCTTCTTCAGTATCAGTAAATTTTGATAAACTATGAAACCACAAATGACAGAGAAGGGACAACCATGGGAGCTTTGCCCACCATAATGAGTTTGAAAGAAGTTCAAGTGGAAATAACCAGTACGATGCAGGGTCAGCTGGATTGTCGATAGTAGAGACGTGGTTCCAGGAACTAGGTGGGACATTTTCCTGAATTTTAGTAATGCGATTAGACACAAACGTGGCCCATTTATGAGAAGAACTAGGTATCCATGTTAAAACTACAATGGAATCTGTATAAGCATTAACTCGACCAGTATCAAGTTTCCTTGAATAAACCTTTTGCACCAATGCTATCAGGAATATTCAGATATATATTCTTTTGAGAGAAGTTACCTTTCCCTTAGCGCATAGTAAACGAGTAAATATTTTGTCCTCAGTTTCTATGATTCGTAAATAAATAACTTCAACGTAGCCTTTTCTAGACGCATCACAGAATGCGTGAATTGAGCATGATAAATAATGGGTCGAGAGGATATGACGAGAAATAGACAACTGACTTAGCTTAGGCATCTCTGATTTAAGTTGGGACCAAGATTGGGATATATGCCCAGGCGGAGGGGCTTCCCACTCAGTACCTAAAGTCCATAACGTTTGGATGAAAAGCTTTAAAATAACAGTTAAAGGTACGAGAAAACCCAAGGGATCGAACACTGAAGCTAATTCGGAGAGTGAGGTACGCTTAGTACAAGGTTTATTGAAGAGAGAGACATTATAACAGAAAATATCCCGGAAAGGATTTTAAAGAAGCTATAAAAATTTTAAGAATGGAGTTACTATCATCCAAATCCAAAGAAGATGAAGAGGAGGGGAGATAAGACAATAGAGAAGGAGAGGTACTAACCCATTTGCAAAGTTCAAACCCCATCTTTTCGAGAAGTTCTCTTAAATCATGTTGAAGTTTGAACGCTTCTGAGAGAGTATCACTGCCATTCACTATATCACCCACACACATGTCTGATTCTAGAATTTTGGAAGCTTTAGGGTATTCTTAGCGTAAGTCTGAACTAGAAAAAGGACGGCACGAATAGCTAGAAAAGAAGAGGAACTGACACCATAAGTTACAGTGTTGAGAAAATAATCTTGAACAAGTTCTGACTCCAGAGGATATCCTAAATCCTTGGGTTCGTTTGAAATTAAAATTTGCTCAAACATTTGACGAATATCGGCAGTGAAACATACAACATGCAAGCGATATCTTACTAAAATGGAGTTTATATGTTGCTGTAACTTTGGACCGGGTAAGAGACAATCATTTATTCGAACATTTTGAGGACACATTAAACACAGCACAAGAGTTTGGGTTGACAATGCAATGGTGCGAAATGTAATACGAAGTCGAGGCCATGCTATTTACAGAAGTAAGTTCGATGTGACCTGCGTCAAGGTAATCTTGCATAAAGTCGCGATATTGAGAATAAGATTGGGTTTCGAATAAGTCAAGTTTCCAAACAAAAGAATCGCGTAAGAGCAATATCCCGTGCGTTTCCAAATATAGATTGTGAACATCGAAATGGCAATGAGACCCCTATTGGACCAGAATTAGTTTGATGAACAGAGCTTTGACAACTTTCTTCCGTTAATGTATCTTCAAGAAAAATAGAACGAGAAGTAGCTATTTGGTCAAGTTTCCAAAGTCTTTGGATAGAGTTTTCTAGAAAAAATACCGCAGCTAATAAGCAAGTATCCGAGACAGTAAAACTGGAACTCACTTTTCTCATTATGACCCATCCAAATATAGTATCTAGAGCGACTGGTTCGTCCAAAGAACTGGAGTAACAGGTGCCTTTTAAAATATGTGCAAATATATCTGCACCCATAAGCATATCCATGGCCGAGAAACGTTGAATTGATCATCAGCTAATTATAAAATGAAGAACTTAATAAATCTGTCAATAGGCAAAGTAGTACAAGGAATGTTTTTACAGATTTGAGGTAGTACAACCAGATCTAAATTGAAAATTGGTTTTAGAAGATTTCGGGATTCGATAGAACACGCAACACCTTCAGATGCACCGAAACTGAGCTGATCACGAATATATAAAGATAGCGAAGAACATTTTTTGCAGTATCTGGCTGTAATAGAATGACATTGAGTAGCACTATCCAACAATACACGAACAGGTTGATAGATGCTTCGAGCATCCAAGACATCAACAATGGCAGGAGACAAGAAAACTGTGCCTTTAGCGTTTGATAAGTTTACTAAACACCCTACGTATAACAGGTTGAATCTCTGCCGCCATAAATGAAGTTAATAACGGTGAAAATTGGTTTGATGTAGAAAGAGCATGGAGAACTGAACCTTGAGTACTAGAGTTATGAACACTCTATGCTCCTCTGTTAACATTTTCAAATTCATAAAGGTTTGTAGATTAATACAATTATGATTACGTTTACTCTAATCATTTAAAAAGTAACCTAGATAAAATATAAATGTCACTTTGGTTATTTTAATAGCTTTAGTTTTACATTTTTATTAATATGAAACTATCAATGACAAGTAATTCAGAATCCATGGCTATCCTTGACTTGGGTTTTCGTTGCTCTCACGGTATATAAATATAATCGCAAAGGATGTTGAAACAAAGGTTTTATTGCCTTGCAATTTTACGCCAGCGATAGTTGGCAGCTGAATAAATATTATTGCATCAGGAAATCGTCAGTAAAGCACTCTATCAAAGAAGTTACGAAAACGTTTAATCAAATTAAAATTTTAAATAGCTGGACTGGATTTTTATACAATTTACATTTTTATATACTACTTATACCCTTGATACACTTTGCATACATTGCATTTTCGCAGCATTTTTGTTATTGAAAGTTTTCTTCATTTTTTTTGGGAGACGATAGTGAATGCTGCAATCAAGAATAAGAATGTAAAGTGAATTCGAAACGTACGTTACCAAAAAGCTTCAGAGTGCCTAAAGATTGTGACACAAAATGTGGCAAACCTACAAAAACTGATAATTTTTAATTGCATGACCATCAAGCTCTACAAAAACATGTAAAAAGTTAGAAAGACGATACCTCAAATGAGTTGCAGAACTCTACAGTTTCATACTTCCCAGGAAGATAATAATGTAGGGGAGAGTAGATCAAGTTGACGAAGGTAAGAAATTTATATTTTAAAAGAAGAAAACGCAAAATAATTCAAATCAAATTTTATAATGTCTTACCTACATGTGTTAGCTCCAAACTGTATAAGCATGAAACAAATGTTATTTAAAAAACTTACAGATAAAAATGAAAAGTTTATTCTGTTCATTTTTATCTTGCCCACCTCTCACACAAGATGAAGAACACATAGAGGCAAGATGAAAATTATGCACATAAATCACATTTGAATCGACCTTCACTTTCATATGCAGATCCGAATAGGGTTCCTCGCAACCCACGCACAAAATTTCTTCAACATTGCAGCATCTTTTTGCCTTTTGACATTTCCTTTTATTTCTGTAGATTTTATGCTCTTTTGTCCTTTATCTCTCTTGTAATTCTGTTTTACTTGGCAAAAAGGTTAGTATCGAAGTTTTTTGTTTTTTTCTCTATTCGTAGTCTGAGAGCGATTTTGGCAAGGGTCTAATGTCTGGGAGATTTGAATGTCGATGGTTTGCAAGATGGTTTCATTTTATCTCGTTTGATTAGACAGTTACTTAATGGTTCATTGTCTGATAAAGAAAATTTTTCCTCACAAGATTTACGACTTGCTTGCTGATAAATTTTATGAGTGTTTGGATGATCTCGTTCACTTACCATAGATGGTGCAAAGTCTGCATCATCAAATACATCAGGGTTAAAGGCTTCAATTCAGCATCTTTCAAAGTTTTTGACAGCGACACCAACAGTTGCAGATTTTAAAAACTTTTTTGTAAAGAATCTTACAGCTTCTTTGTCCGTGATTGTTTTTCCCGGATTATGTATGAGGTGGCTAGCATAAGCTTGACTGTAACATCGTATGTTTTTATAGGCCCAAAGAAACCCACATTTAAGGGTTGCAGTCTGTGCGTGGTATGGGATGGCAACCCAATCATAACAATACCGTTGTTTCTACACAGGTTTATTGCTTGAAGTGAGCAATGTGAACCTATTAACAATATAGGGCTTCCTTTAGATAGATGAGTAAATTTCATCAAGTGTTTCAGATAGTATGTGAACATCTCTGAGTTCATCCAGCCACTTGAATGAGCCATAGCATCACTACTGGGAGAGTATTGATTTAGTAGCTCGTACCTTGGGAAAAAAGTTCGTTCTCGTTCTCCACTTGTAACTTTAGCCACTCTTTTTACGCTCATAGGAGACAGAACAAACGGTTGTTTGGACTGGACCGTGGGAAGACCACTTTCATCGGAATTATAAATACGGTCGGGCCCGAATTAATATTTAAATTTCATGCCCCTTAACGATTCAAAAAATGTGCAGACCTCAGTTTTGTTATAACCCACTAAACGCCTTAAAGAAATTGACTCTGGTTTCCATAAACTTATTTTCTGTCGTTGAATGAACGAAATTAGCCAATCTTTTCCCGCTGCTTTGGCCTTCTTATTAAATTGGTGTTGTATATTTTTGTGTTTCGCAAATTCATAAGCAAGCTTCCCACATTCTAAGGAAGTAAGACCAAATGCTCTGTTATTGAGATCATAAAGGTAATCAGCAAATTCTTTTTCTTGAGTCTCACTGAATGTTCTTTTATATCTTCCTTCATCCCTGGGCAGTGTTTCATAGCCTGGATGTGCTTTTTGACATATCTACGTAGTGTAGGTTCAGGCATTTGGCAAAGGTCACTGGCATGGTTCCCTGTTATGCCCACTTTTTCAACAGCGTGAAATGCAGCTATTTATTCATTTTCTAGCCATGATCGAGGATTGATTTTTTTTCAAACGTTGTCACCATCTGCTAAAGAAAATTAAAATTTTATCTATAATTTTTTAGAGTGTATTCACGTAGGTATATTAGTACATGAAGTAATGGAGTAAGTTGACGAAGTCGTCATCTTGCCTTAAGGTTAACCTTAAATTTGTTTATTATATTAAAAAACAAATTCTGAAATCTAACAAGCTGAGTAGAAAGTATTTTACTTATCTAAAAGTGTAATGTGTAGCAAATAAATAAAATAGCCAGTTCTTTCCTAAGTTGCTCTGAAAATCGTTATTTAACACAAATTGTTCTAGGAAAATGAACAAAAATGCTTCATACGTTTTGTAGTTTACATTAACACTAGCACCATCTATTCGTATAAGTTATAACTATATTGCAGGCCTATTTTAAAGAACTGGCCATTACAGGACAATCTCCTTCAAATATTTAAAAGACTGAGATTCGTCATTGTGCCCTACTCTTCACTAATGATATTTATTTAATCTTGCCAACAACTAGTTTTAAGAGAACTTATTTTAGTGCTGAAAGAAAGGCTGAAGCAAAAATATTTTATTTGAGTTGCAATTAAATTAATTAATTAATCTCTAATCACATTGTTTCACGTACACACTTAATATTATTCCGGGCTGATCAACAGAAACTGCCCAAAAAGATATTCAGAGCATCCAGAAGTTATGATCTAATTTAAAAAGATCAAATTGTTTTAATCATTCATGATAATGAAATTCATTCAAAACTAAAATTAGCAAAGTTTATTAAAAGAAGAAACAAGTCTCCACGACTTTTCATTCTAAAGAACCTATAATATGCTGGGTAATATAAAGAAACTTTATGGGTATATTTTGAAACTTAAAAGTCCTAATAAAAATATATCAATCATAGCTAATTAAATTTATTCCAGTATGTGAATTTTAAGTCAGCCCTTAACGAAGATCGTAACTCTTTTTTATATACGATAGAATCTTTCCGTTCACATTGATGTAGAAAATTACTTTTTTATTTTCGCATGTAAGTCATTATTATTTATACGAAAACATTCGTTAATGTGACATTAGTTTATTGCTTACTGGGTGATGAAACGCAAAAAAGATGATACAACTGTAATATCTTGATTCTTTATGAATTCCATTTAAACGTTTTCGTAAAATTATCAATTAATTTCACCGTATGCATACCTCACTGATAAATCGTCTTCTGAAGCTCAGAAAAATGTTTGCACGTTTATAGTATAAAAGCAAAACAAAAGGATGGATAGATGTATTGACAGGCTGCAATCTGCGTTAAGATGAAGCGATAAAGAAATTTTAGTAATAAATTATCTACTAAGTATGTTGACCATCTAATCTTAATGTATAACGTAACGAAAATTCAAATTCCTTCACAAGTTCTTTTATAAACAATAATTTTCAATTTATTAGTTAAGTATTAATATTGCAGCGTGACCTTTGCTGGCATCGCATAATACTAAAATTATACCTTGAAAATTTCAATAATTATTTAGTAATATACACCTAGCAGACAGTTAATGGTTTTTCTATTGCTGTATTAGTATTATCAAGTATAATTAATCCGCTTTAATTACCTATGAGAACCAATTAAAGTTTCGCAAATTAAATCAGACTGATTAGTAACCATCATTTATCAGAAGTGCGTTTTGACCCAAAAGGTCACGGGAATATGTATATAAAAGTGTTTTGGGTTCATCCAAGTGTTACCCATCCATCCATCCATTAAGGTCACAACATTTTTCAATCAGCTATAACTTAAAGGAAAAAAGTGTTAAACACGCTGTTGTAGATAAGTGAGAAACATACGTTTTAACTGAATTATTTTAACATGTCCGTCACTTGATTGCCACAAATAAGACATTAAAAATTGTAAATTATACAGGATGTAGCGTTTTTCTCTGTTAGTAATCAAACATTTAAGCGGGTAGCACTAATAATGGATTTAATCAAAGAAGAAAAAGTTCAAATTAATTTTTATCGCACTCGCAGTAATCGCTTTTAGTTGACTTAAATTAGAAATAGCGCTTCTGTAACACCATTAACTTGAAAATTATCTTAAACGTTTCTGCACCAAACAATTTAAAAAAAGTGGAAAAACCGTAATTGCATTTATAAAAAGAATATAACGAAAAGTTTTGTGACAAGAATCAATGCATTCTTATCTTTTTGTCTTTCCCCAAAGCATTTGTCTTATTACTTTTGATATTTAATTTGTTTTAAGTAATTGCTCTCATACGACTTTAATAATGTTAGTGGTGCCACTCTGAATATTTTAGTAGTATTTGATTTTTTATATAAATTCAAATTATCCTTTCTAGTTTACTAACGCTTTGCCATTTTTTATCTGATTTTATAGTTTGCCTAAGGAGAATTTTAATTTCATTGGCTACTGGTTACCAGAAGCATTTTGTTAATATAATTTGCTTGCTTAATTACTTAAATGCACATTCACCACGAGTTATAGTTATAGCTTCACAAATAGATAAATACAGTTTAAAAGCAAATAAAAACCAAAAAGTTATATCTATAAGAATTGGATACAATTACAAAAATCCAAAAACCATCTAGGAGATATGCCAATTGTATTAAGTTCTTTAACAAGTTTTGATTTGTACGTTAGTTAAGAAGATTAGTGTTAGAGTACTGCAAAGATAATTTTATTACGTGGTAAGTAGTCAATTGTTTTCTACCTTTACAGAATTTCCTTAACTTCTGTTGAGGTTTTTAAATTTCGTTTTCAAACCTCTCTTTCCCTTCCATCTACAGAACTTTTGCTTCTTTTATTTTCTTTCTTATTTTATTATGTTTTACTCTGTACAGTTTATTATTTATGTTTTTAGTCGAATCATTCGTGAATTTCTTCATCTGCTGCCCTACTTAATCTTATCATTGCAACAGTTTAACTTTTAGATCGCAACATGAAATTTAGTCGTTGAGTTACTCTTCTACTTTGGCCTATTTTAATGTAATATTATCGTGGTCAGAACCAGTTTCCAAAAAGGTGAACGCAAGATTCTGTCACATTCAAACAAATGCATCGGTGTAGTCAATCTAAAAGTGCATTTCAACTAATGAAACACTGTACGTCGCTGTTAGTGAGAAACCAATAGATTCTGATCTTATCTGGGTTCTAAGGGTGGTCGCAAAAAAATATTTGAGAAGAAAAGACAATTAGGACTTACATAAGAAATTTGAAAACTTTATTTAGGAATAGATTTTCAATAAAGTCTGAGAAAAATTACGTTTGTTAATAACTAGGATTAATTGCATTCCATAGTCTAATTTACGTATTTATTTAAATCTGTTTTTGTGTGTTTTGTGCAAGCTAAAAATTTCTGTCGACAAACCTTGTAAAATTAATTACTAATACAGTACACTGCAGAATTCTCTATTACCTGGGCTACATAAAATAATCAAAATCGTTGCAAGTAGCTTTTGATGCTTGAATAAGGGTTTGTAGCAATGGAGTAAATCTAGTCATCATAGGTGGTGGGACTGTCAAGAATCGTCTCCTTTCCAGTCAGTGAAAAAAATACAATGAAATGAAGATCCACAACAGCAAGGTTGCGAGTAGATCGCGATGTCCTGAATGCGGAAAACGTGGCACTGATTAGTAATTAGCATTGGTGAAAGACGAATAACATAGTTGGGACGTCCTTAATTCCCATGGAACTGCGATAGCATTACGTCATGGATGAACCGGGTCTTTGATCTTTTTACACTCTAACTGACACCCTTGCAGTTTACAATTGTGTTACATTTATGTTTTCGTCCTTCTCAAGCGTTTGCTTTTTGTTTGTTTTCTCCAGGCCTCCTTCATGGCTAACACTTCTGGAACCATTGCGTGCTTGCTCAGTTCCGTACCCATATCTAATTCGTACCCTGTTCTTTTCCTTTCCCATTTTGGACAATCAAAAAGCGTGTGCTCTACACCGTCTTCGTCCTGGCAGTAACAACGCGTATCGTCTCTTCCTTTTTGATACCGTGCAGGAAATTTTGGAAGCACCTATGGCCTTTCAGAAATTGGGACAGATCAAAGTTGACGTCTCTGTGCTTTCGATTGCACCAGTCTCTAATATTTGGAATTAGGAGCTTTGTCCATCGTGCCTTCCCAGTATCTGTAGTCCACCTCTCCTGCCACTTTGTTATTGTTATTGTTTCAGTTTTTTATTCGGCCTTGATTTCTCTCTTCTTTGTGTTCGCATTCTTTACTTTGCAAGGAAATCGATGGGGATCGATCTTGTGATTATCTGTAAGGCCTCTGTAGAGGCTACGATGGATACCTTCCAACATTGCTCTGTATTTCTTATTTATATTAGGGCTGCATAAAGTATGATGGAGTATCCTACTAAGACCAATGTATGTCTTTTTTTTTCAGATGACCCTCCGTTATTTGGTATCAATCTACCGAGTTTGCTCGTGGTCCTCTCCGATTTGTCCATGACTTTTTAAATGTTTCATGTTTACTTATAGTTTTTGCTAACCAAAATTCCAAGGTATTTTAGGGTCTTCATGTTTGTCACTCTAACCCCTTCGATCTTTACGGTTACTTTTTTAATGAAGCTACGCCCAACTAATAACACTGGCTCGGTTTTTTTGTGGCACGAGCTCCAGCTTGTTGCGTCGTAACCAGTAGTTGAGTCGTTAGAGCACTATGTTTTCCCTCGTTCTTAGTTGTTCCTCGTTTCTGCCTTTAATCAGGAGGGCCACATCGTCCGCGTAACCTATGATTGTCACTCCGGTTGATTGCTCCATTCGGAGGACATTGTAGTAAAAGATATTCCAGAGGAGGATACCTAGTATAG
>VTPC01006900.1:90185-104782 GCA_011009095.1 Ignelater luminosus | reverse complement strand
CTGTTGATACTCATAGAATTTAGAATGTAGTCATCTCTAAACTGACGATACGATGAACAACAGTCCCTATAGTTGGGAACGTGCTTGACTCCTCTAAAAATATTTTTCTAACACCGTATGTGAAAGTAGGCTTTTCTTTATTCATTTTGCTATGGAAACTAGATTTTACTTGACTAGTCAGGAAAGTACTTTACCTTACTAGTACGGTAAAGTACTCGAAAAAAATAAGTACAGACTTCAAGAAAACATTTATTCTTCTTCTGGATGTGTACATGAAAACTCTTCACTACCGCTTTCACTCATTTCTACGAAATACAAAACCAAAATTAGATAGATAGAGATAGAGATACAGGCAACATGATTTTTGCAAAAAAATTCAAACCGTTTTTAATTATTTGTGATTTCTTTTATATTGTTTCAAGTTTTTTACATGAAATATGTAAATGCAGAACATGTTCACAATTAAATACTGTCCAACTTTCTTTACACAAATGCATTTTGTTATTAATTTTTAATACAAATTTAAAGTACTGCCATACAAATACTTAAATCTGACAGTTTTAACAAGTGAAGAATCTGGTTGTTTGGTTACAGATATTGACCTCTAATCAAGAGATCCGGGTTCGACTCCTGTTGCTGGCTACTAATTTTTTTTCTATTTTTTTTAAATTTTATTTGTGTAATAACTAACTAGAATAGTTTTACTTGTAAAAAAACTTAACATAAAAATTAAATACAGAACTAAAAACGTCCCAAGGTGTCCGATAGCGGGGATCGAACGCAGGACCTCTAGATAAGAAGTCAGACGCTGTATCCACATGACCCCTTTGGCAGCAATGTCTCGATTGTTTTCGACGGTTACCCTGAGGAGGCCGCCAATAAAACACCAAAAGTGCTGAACGACCGAGATGATGTGCTGCTAACTTCTACGGTGACATACTTTTTGAGGAATTCATTCAACTACCTCAGGAAAAAGTATTAGCCAATGAAAACAACAAGAGGCACCTCATCACACATCTTTGGAATGCATTCGAGCAGAGGGGCATAGAAGTGAAAGTAGCGGAAGAAGACGCTGATCGCGACATCATTGACATGACACTATCCAAAAGTCCAATATTTGGCCGTGTGATTATATGCAGTAGGAAAAAATGTGAACCTCCTCGTCCTCCTCAATGGTTTCGGCTCAGGCGCAACAAACTAATAACAAAAGAATAGCAGAGGTGAAGCCGGCTGTTGTCATTATTCAAGCTTCTCTTACCCCCATGGATCCGCTCAACACTCACCAGCGAAAGTGCTTTTTATACATGCGTTCAGTAGGTGTGACATCACATTTGCATCTTTTGGCCAGGGTAAAACCAAGTTGGCCACCACCTTGGACAAAAATCTCACCATTTAAGACTGGCTGAAGTTTTCCTGCAGGCAGATTCGAGTCACGAAGCCATAACAAAAAGTGGGAAGAAATGCTTCGTGGTTCTGTACGGGGTGATTTAAAAAAAAGATATTTCGAACAGCCTCTACTACCAGTTGTTCGTTACACCTGCAGCCAACACCAAGATTCCACCATTACTACAGAACTTATCACCAAGTTCGAAAGTGGATGAGGGCTAACAAAAGTCCTACAGAATGGGAGTGGAAGCTCAATGATCAGGGTTTTATCTTCGTCACCGCCACCACGGATCACGCTTCTGAGCTTCTACTGCGGATGATTTCCTGTAAATGCAAAAAATGTTGCAGCTGCCGCAAAGCTGGACTGAAATTTTCTGGCCTTTGTAAATGTTGTGGTGGCAAATCATGGCAAAACGTGCCATTTCTTCAACTTGAAGATTCGGACGACGAGGAAGACTACCATATGTTTACCGAACAACTTGAGGAGCCTTCACCTGCTCAAGAGGAAGATTTCTCGAAGCCAGGACCGTCAAAACAAATGAAATTATAATGAGATCCATATATTGTTTTTTACATGTAAATATTCATCATCTATTTTACACCTTCTTTCTTTAATAAAAAATGAAATTACATCACTACGTGAACTCTTTTCAGTGATTTTTCTCAAAATCAATTTTTCCAGGTTTTTGGTTATATGCCATTTTTGAGAGAATCACTGGCCATATGGGTGTCCGTAAGAGCTCAAATTAAAGCTAAATAAATGTATTTCAAATTCATTAACTATTACTGTCCTTGTTGGATGAGTATTTTTTTTCCTTATTTAGACAAAATAGATGACTAAAACAAAAAATTTTTCACTTTTTGAACAAATGCCTAATTGTTGAAGAGCTGTATCTCAGAAAGTACTGGACGTACGGAGTTCGACGAGGATTCAAATTTAAGTAAATCTAATCTACTTTAAAAAAGAGACATAACTTTCTCTATCAAATGTATACTCTAGGAGATATTGAGCAAAAACTGAAAAAATTCCAGAAATCTTGCTGTTTTTGGGTATTTCTTTCAAAGTTGCAAACTTGGTTTCTTACTACTGGCTTACGTCCTAACAACATATAAAAAAATTAGAACTACATGACCTTTTGCAAAGTCGGATGTATGAATTGACTGGCCTACTAGGGCTTTTCGGTTTCTCATCTTCTTCAATACTTATTACAATTCTCCCACCTCTATTAAATGAACTGCTCTTTCTTCTGGTTCTTGTTTGTTATGTTATATTCTTCTTTGGTCTCTTCTCTCGGGTTTTGCAACCATTTTCTACATGCCCGATTCTTCTCCTTAATTAACTTCTCTATCTCTTCATTCCAGAATCGTAAACTCTTATTTTCCTTTCTTGTGTGCGACATCCAAGAGATTTTAGAGCCGCTTTTTCTGTAACAATTTTGATATTATTCCATTCTTCATTGATATATTCTGTTTGAGTTATTTGTCTGTCGTATATGTTTAATACATCGTGGTAAAGCTTCTTTATTGAGTATTCATTTAGGGTTCGTCCATTAATCACGTGAGGTTTTTAAGCTCCTTTTTTACACCCCCCTCCCCCCTGATGATACGTGGTGAGGTTCTAAGCTACCCCACCCCCCACCTATCTAACATCACGTGTATTTTTTTTGTTAAAAAAAACTCAAATATTTTCCGAATATTTTTTAATGAAAAACACAATAAAAAACAGCACATATTAATTTAAAAAGCAGTGTCCTCGGACCATGGGTTTACTTGACTATTTTCGACACTGAAAATGGAGAAGCATCTTGAAGCTCAACTGTAGGTATTTCATTTTGAAGATCGACATCGTCCTCATCGAGCCACTCAACGTCATCATCTTCTAATAGAAGATATATCTTCCATTATCGTTAGTTATTTGTTATTCTTGTTGTATGTTTGGCCCTTTTTGTTTTGATATTAGCAGAAAGTGGTCTGAATTTATGTCCATGCCTCTATAAACCCTAATATCTTTAAAAAGAGTTTCACTTTTTTGGTTTATTATGAAATAATCTATTATTGATTGGTAGCCTCTCGCAGACCACGTTATTTTGTGGATTTGTTTGTGTTTGTAATAGCAAAACAGTCGAATGATAAACAACATACAAGAAAGTCTAATGGACGCAGCAGAGATGAAAAAATCGAACCGGAAGATGCATATAAAACGTTCCCTCTTTGCATCTTTCGGTTCATTTGAGAAAGATAGAAAGAAAGACAAAAATGGATAGAATAGAGAGCGTTATCATTAGAGGTGAATTGAAGCAAGAACCAATATTAGAAAAAAATCAATAAAAAAACAACTAAACTGGTATGGACATATAGGAAAACTGAACCAATGAAGATTAGTGAAAATAGTAATAGAAGAAAGAGGAGAAAGGAAAGACTTGATGTTAGAGTAAATCAAGCCGATGAGTAGAAAGAAGGGAAAAACCATGTAATAAATGAATGAAATGGCTAGAGGACGGAAGACGTGGAAGAAAAGGGTAAAGGGCAATAATCCTCCAAAGCCATTAAGTCAGAAGAAGACATAAGAAGAAAAAGAAGTACGTAAAGTTTCTAGAATTTTGTTTCCAATTTCTTTGTTTATTTCCCTAGGAACAAATCACTTTATATTAATTGATTGAATGTCCAAATCTCGTGACCGTGAACCTCTTCCATCTCAAGTCCAAAATTGCCAACATAGTAAAGGTGCTGACTGCTCACTTTTCGCGAGGATCAAAGACGCGCATTATGTCACAAGAAATAAGAAGTTCGTTAAATTATGGAGTTTGCTAGTTTTTGCATCACCTGTTATTTTTTTTTCAATTGTTGATTTATTTCATATTCATATGAAACATTTTTGTTGTATTGTTCTTTAATTGTCAAACCGAATTATGCTTATCAGTTGAACGCATTTATTTAAGAATTTGGAAGCGTATGTAACGGTATCTGGAATCTTGGCAACGAAGCAACTTTACAATCACAGATTCGAACAGGATTTTCTTTAAGCACATGTAGGTTAGTTTAAATAAGCTTAAGCTGGTTAAATTGTATTACTTTTCATTATATTAACTCAACCCAAAAGTCCAAAAAACCAAAGAATAATCTACAGAGTGATCCTGAGTTTCATTAACATTAATGTGCAACTATGTACGCCTGTTATTCAATACAACAACCAATCAACAGAGTTCTATAATAAAATGTTTAAAATTTAAAAACATAAATAGGAAGTAAACACATAAAATAAAAAAAAATATAGAAAAACAAACAAAAAAAGCCAATTAAGCTTGACGAAGACAATATCAAATAAGTTTGGCAAGGATGTCTTAATTTACTTACAATTAGAAGATGATTTCTAGGAAATAGGCATGGGATTATACAAACTACGTTATAATGACTTTGTAATTTACAGTTTTATAGTTATTTTAGTTACCTATATCTTTTTTTAATAGACAAAAACAAGATAAAAGGAAAACTTGAACATCACAAACATTCCCCAAAAGAAACCTATTTGCTTACAGATCTCCTTCTTAATCAAACATTTGATTGGAAATAAATGAAATATGTAATTAACTAAATTAGACTCAAAATTAGTATTTTTTCTTGTTTTGAATTAACTACATTACAAAACACCCAACTTCAAGGAATAAGTAATTATTCGAGCACACCTCAAAATTCAATTTTCAACTTATATTTTTGCTTCACGTTTGAATGTTTCCCATTTCTATTTTGGTAAAGGTATTTTAATTATTTTTGCATGTATCTAGTACATATTTGCATGAAACCGTTTCTCCACAAATAAACTAAATTAAAAGCATGAAATCATTAAGATTGTAAGATAACATACATTGGTCAAGGTAACTAGTTGCACAAAAACCATCTAACAGCCTCTAGTTTTATAGAGATTAAACCAAGAATGACACTTAAAATAAAAGTTTTTCCGTTGCAATGAGTATTTACCTACTAAACGAAACCAATAACTTCTCGGTAGTCTTCCGCATCAGAAATTCATAGACCTTGACTTTTGTCTGTCTGAAGATCAGTTTACCTAACCCATGTCTGGAAACAGGTAGGTTCTATTTATAAAGCACACAGGTAATAAAACACCTTTATATATACGAATAAACGCATATTGGTCGTTTTCTGTTGATGTTTCAATTTCTTTTGAAATAGGTGGATTCCCAATATTTTTACCACGTGGTTATATGCATAGAGTAGTAGCATAATACAAAAGGTTGAACATTACTTTTCAAATCGTAAATAATGGCCGTAACTGCTTTATATAGCGTTATGTACTGGTAATAAAACAAACCAAAGAATTACCGTTTTTTACACAGAGAAAAATTGTAGGAGTTTTACTGTTATTGAAATGTTTACTACTTGTTAATAGTAAGAATTTATTATAAGTTTAATACGTGTAATAATCTATTTTTAAAATGAGATAGTAATTTTGCATAACGAATAGCTACATGGAAAAGCGCGGTTCATTGTATAATAATTAGTTTTAAAGACACAACATCATATTTATCGTAAAATATTACCAACACAAACAATAACTACGACATACTTTACACTTTACAGTTCATTGCGATAAGAAATAATAACAAACACCGTTTGCTGAAATTAAATTAGGTTACAGAAAATTATTCCTAACGCCAATAATACTTAATCAATATTGTGTAAATCAAGAGTTAATTTGGAAATTTGATAACATTGAAATTTTTCTTTTTTAATTGTTTTTGCTTCGAATAAAAATTTTTTTATTGCCAGCATGTAATTAACAACTCTCGAAAGTCAAACATTGGGGAATCAACAACCTTGTTCAGAAATAAAGCGTATATTGTGCACTTCGAAGTGAATGTCCTAAACAATTAAATTAAGAGAACAATTCAACCTGACAAACACAAAGCGGGAAATTGTCATTTACATTTGCAAACAAGGATATTTAAAAAAAATAATAGCTATGTATACTTATAACTCGACTTTCGCAAAACATATTCTCTAAGATCATCATGAATTTAATCTTACAAGAAAAGTAAAAGTGCCGAATCGGTAAAGGTAGATTCTACTATACTCTGTTCCAATGAATAAAATTTCTTGAGAGCAATCTAGTTCACTTCGTTTATTATTTTTACTTAAGAGCCGGTATGAGTTCGCAATAGATCAGATTTCAAATGGTACAGTGGCTTGCAATTTCGTGTATGTTCCAACAATGTGAGCGCTTGACTTCACTTAATTCAGACTCATTTGACCGTAAAGAGTATTGACGCCTCTACAAAATGAGCTATAGGCAGGTCCGTAGTCACCGGTGTTCCGTGAGTTCCGCTGAACACGAGCCTGTAGGCTGAAAATTTCCATAAGTAAACGTATCTGAATTTTTGTGGAGAATTTTTTATTGATCATTATAGATCGGATTATGTGCAAAATGAGCCTCCTTATCTTTTAATATAATACAGGGTCGCTAAAAAGTACGAAACACGCTATCCCTGCAGAAACGGTAAGAAATAGACAAATGAAATTTGGATAACCTAAAGTAGGCATTTCTTTCCATGTTTTGCGAGAGGAATTAAAAACAAATCTTCAGTTTGTTTCTCGTACGGTCGCCATCTTAAATTTCTTTAAATGAAACACTCTGTATATGACTCCATATTTCGATAGAGATTTTTAAGACAAATTCAATGATGTAAGGGTTGCTATACTTATCTTAAAAGGTTTTGAAAATAATCGCTATTCTTTTGTCGAGGATTTCACTATTAATGTTTGTAAAAATCGAGTTACCCATAGAACAGGGAAATAATGGAATACGGAACTAGAACGTTATTCGACACATTTAAATAAAGCTTGCTGTTTAGTTTAGAAATAAATAATTAAAGAGTGTTTGATGGTTATATTCATAATGGTAGTCCATTTATCTAAGTCCGTTAAGTTAGCTAGTCCAACAGTATTTCGGAGCTGTTTCAAAAATCAAAAGAAAAGCGGAAAAACGATGCAACTAGCTTACCGGGATAAAGTAAGCACAAAAAAAATCGAAACCAAAAAAAATAATTGCAGAAAACTTTCACAGGAATCTTGAGCTTTTAACGAGCTAGTTTTGACTGACTTGTTTTTTCTTAGGACCTATAATTTTCCGGAAAATCAAAAAAAACTTTTTTCGGGGTAAAAGTTAGCACAACAAAATCTAAAGGATTTTCATTATACCCATAGCAACATGGAAAATTTATGAAAATCAGCTGGCGAGTTTGGTATCAAAATTTCGAGCTTTTTACGAGCTTACATATAATAATTTCGAGCTGGTAGAAATCATTGTCATTGTCCAGAAAATTAAAGAAAATCGTTTTTAGTTCAAGAATTAGCACGACAAAATCCTTATCAACAGTGGTAATAGAATAAAAACTTTACATGAATTTCGAGCTATTTACGAGCTGACTTACTACCTTCAGATATTGACAAACCGATAGAGAGCTGGAAAATCTATAAAAATTTGATTTCCCGGTATGCGAAGTTAACACATAATAATTTCGAGCTGATCGAAGTTATTGTCATTTTCCAGAAAATTGACAAAAGTCGGCCAAAATTAGCTTGTAAGAAAGCTCGAAATTCCTGTGAAAGTTATCTGCAACTATCTTTTTTGGTTACGATTTTCTTGTGCTTACTGTATTCCGGTAAGCTAGTCAAATCCTTTTTCCTCGTTTTTCCGCTTTTCTTTTGATTTTTGAAACAACTCGAAATTACTGTTGGATAGCTCGAAATTAGCTCGAAACTATGGTCTAGATCAGTGATTCTCAACCACTGTGCCGCGGCACTTTAGTGTGCCGCGAGATTTTTAAAATGTGCCGCCACTACGAATACCCATACATATGCGACGTCAGACAAGTAGTTCGATTTGTTCTACAGGGTCTTCGTTGCGGGGACTGACTGAATCAATGCGCATGACTATTACAGTTCTGTACTGGTTCTAGATTTAACTCAAACAAAGCTATACACTAGTTTTTCTTTTAAATCTATCTTATCGTTAGTGCGCCGCCAAATTTTTAAATTATTACGGTGACGAAAAAAAGGTTGAGAATCACTGGTCTAGATCGATTTGCTGATTCTCGGATTTGATTAGCTAACGTATCTCATTTATCTGAAACGGAGAAGATTCAGATTTTAGTGACGGTTGGTTACGGCGATCGCAAGAGAACTTACGAAGAGGTGTGCCGACTATTTAATGATTTACATATTATAATAATAATAATAATATTAACAGGTCAGTTGTTTCCAAAATTCTTAAAAAGTTTGAAGAAACAGGGACCGTAAAAGATCTTCCTAAAACTGGCCGACCCAAGTTAACGAGAGATGAAAATACTTCCCTAGATGTTATATTAAAGTTACAAGCAACTTCCAAAACGTCTTGAATAGTAACATATCCAGAAGATCCGTACAAAATATTGTACATACAGCAAAGCATTATCCATACAAGGTACGTAATTTACAAAATCTATCTGAAGATCATTATGACAGAAAACTGGAGTTTTGTGAAAGAATTGCTTCAGAGATGGGAGTTTTTTAAACGAAATTGTATTTTCTGATAAAACTACGTTTTGTTTAAATGGAAATGTAGATCGCCAAAACTGTAGATAGTGGTCCGACCATGTTCGTCATTGAATGGAGGAAACTCATACTCAATATCCTAACAAAGTAAATGTGTGAGTCAGCATTGCATTTAATAATCTAATTGAACTGTTCTTCATTGAAGGAACATTTACAGGATATAAATACTTGCAACTCCTTCTAAACCATGTAATTCCAACTATTGCACAACTATTTCCTGGAAACAAAAATTTTTCCAACAGGATGGCGCGCCATCCCACTATTATCGGCCTGTTATAGAGCTGTTACACGAAATTTTCTAGGAAGGTGCAAGCAGTTCCCCTTGATTATTTGCAAAGTTCCTTGCGAAATTCTCAAACAAAATTGTTTCACTGTCAAGAAGTTAACGCAGCACATTTTGAACACTTTATATAAAATCATATTGTGTTTTTGTTATTATCAATTCGTCACTGTTTGTTCTTATTCCACCATTAAATTTAGTTTGCTCTAGCATCGATCTATTATTTTAAATAAGTAAGCTAAGAGCATGATTTTTACGGTTTTCTTGTACTTTAATACTAATAAAATAATCGCACATCGTTTTTTAAGTTCCATTGCCTCTGCTGTTTCACGGGTAACTCGATTTTGATAAAAATTAATAGTAAAACCCGCGACAAAAGAATAGCGATTATCTTCAAAACCTTTCAAGATAAGTATAGCAACCCTTATATCATTGAATTCGTCTTGAGAATCCCTATCTAAATAAAGAAAAAGAATTGAAAATTTGTTTTTAATTCCCCTCGCAAAACATGGCAAAAAATTCCTGCTTTAAACTCTCCAAATTTCATTTGTCTACTTCTCACCATCTTTGGAGGGGCGGCGTGTTTCCATACTTTTTAGCGACGCTGTATCTCTTCAAAACGTTAGAATTACTAGTTTTGTTGTTTTCTAGGACTTTTTGAGACACAACAAGGAGTAAAATTGGTGATTGGAATGTCTTGAAGGAATATATCGATATATACAAAGATGCAGTTGTTTTGATAAATTCTTTGGTTAAACGGTTCCAAATGCATCCACAACAAAAAAGTTCTTGCATATGTTAATATAATTCCTTTGTCTACCTCAGCAATACGAATACGACTTCGACGACTATACAGTACTGTGCAAATTAATGGAAACAAAGTAAGAAATGCAGGTCGAAAAGACAGCCTGATTTTATCTTATTAGTATTTTCGTAAACAAATGTAAATAGTAGTAGAAAGTAAAGAATGTTGTATTTCTTGTTTTCATTAATTTGCACAGTGCTGTAGATGAGAACACGACAAAACACAGCACATTCAGTACTCATTCGGCTCTGCAAGATTCTAATCAAGTTGAAGTTGTACAACTAGAAAATCTTTCCCTGACTTAGATTCGTTTTCCCTGACATTTCCAGGTTTTCTCTGACCATTAGATATTTCCTAACATTTCCAGCTTTTCCAAGTCGCTGGGAGCCCTGTACTCCTCAGTAAGCAGAGACCTGAATCCTTTGGATTAGAAAATTTGGTTTGAATTACAAGCGTACGTGAAGGTACGACAAGATTATTTTATTTTTAATTTCTACTGTTTATTTTCTAATAAAATCTTTGTACCTAAGTATCTGGTCACATTTGTTTTATTTTGTATTGATTTAATTTTGGAGCAGAACTTACGGCCACACTTGGAGAAAGTATTTCGATTTTGTGTCAATTTTTTAGAACGCTAGGCACCTACACAAGTTAATGTCAAAAAAACATTAAATAAAGAAAATCCAACTGTCAGATTTATATTGGTTATTAAAACTCGTGTAGAAACTCGACTATACACATTACCTAGTACAGAATTCGACAAAATCCAAACGTTGTAAAAACGATCCTGGGGGTAATATCTCGAGATTTCACTCATTTCAGAACAGAAAAAGAAATAGTCATGAATGAGTCTACAAGGGGTTACAGTTTCTAAAAAAGTGTTCGCATGCAGACGAGCCTGCTCATAATAACAAATTAAAAACTAGAAATAATGACATAGTGACCTCTATTTTTAGACTATCTACAGCTGTTTTATATCTTTTATTTAGATTCTTTACTCTCCAAACCAAGCCCAAACCGTCTACATTATTACCCGACAGGTTTAAAATGTAGTTTTTTATGATTTTCTAAAAATAAACCCCTCATAAAGTTATTTTGAATTTTATATTCACGAGTTATACAATTAGGGTGTCAAACTGGTGATAGATTTATTTCTCTTATTAAAAATATTTAAAAGTTTTTCTATAATGACAAGGTAATATCTCGAAACTATGTATAACAAAAAGCAACTTTGAGAAGTATACGTTGGTAAATACATAGAGTTTAAAACTAACATTAAGATTGTTGAGAAATAAAAAATTAATTATCTGCATTGTTGAATTTTATAATTATTATATCCAGAATAAATACAGTTTCATAGATTTTAATTTATCAAAACTATAACCAATTAGAATGGCATTTTGTACAAGTGATGTGAAAGTGGAAGATATTGAAACTGTTGTTAATAAATCTATTTAATAGCAAACAACATAATGGAAAAACTACAATTATTTCTTATCTTCCCTTAGATATACGTGTACTGGAAAGTTTTATATATAAATAAATAAATAAAAATAGAAAATGTACTAAGCATCCAACGCTCATACGTCCGGATGTAAAGGTTTGCTTTCAATTTCACATTTGATTTGATGAAACGTTCAATTAATAATAAATGTTTATGGAATCATTGGGAAGTAACACGGGCATGTGTGTACTGGTAAGCGAAACGCAAATTGAATACTCATCTAAATTTACGAAACCAAAAATAAATCTTAACTCACATGTGTAAACTGTTGCGCTATTCTCGTGTGTTCTTCTTGATACAATTTTCTGGCTTTCCTTTTTTCCGCATACATTGTGTTCAGAGCATCTAAAGCTTTGCTCTCTATCGAATCTGCATTCTGTTTAATTAATTTTCCGGTACTATCCAACTCTTCCATCATGGACCTCCAGGCTGAAACCACGAGGCTTCCGCAAAGTTCATCACTACGGTCAATTTTAAGTCCTTGTGCGGCAACTGCACTAAGCGCGATTGCATATTCACGATCACATCTCACTTTTGATATCATGCACCTTTTCATTGTTTCCAAAAGTCTTAATTCCGCATCTTGACGCAACAATAGCGCCTCGTGCGCACTACGCCCTTGCAAATTAGTCGAAAAACCCATTGTTGAAATTTTCCTGATTTTTCTCGTAAAGGTTTTACATTTTTTCCCTTTGTTAAAAATTTTCACTTCAATCTTGAAAGCCTAACAAGTCACAATGCACCACACAAACATTAAAATGAAATTCTAAAAAGTTGGAAATTTCAAAAACAACACTGAGGAAATTATAAAACACTCGAAATCACAGTTGGTTGGCAGTGCCAAAAGTTGAGGTGAAACAAATAAAACAAGAAATTTAAAGATTATCAAAAAGGAGAACTAAAAATGTGTACAAGAAAATTTCTTTTACATTATTATTTCTAATATCATAGTATTTGCTTTTACGGAAACGTTATTAATAAAAGCTGAAATAACAATTTCTTAAATTTTTAATTGATGCAATAAAAATAATTTCATCAGTTAATTCGCACTGTTAATAAAATTAATTGTTTAATTAATAATATTATGTCAAATTACATCCCATTGTTTTGTTGGAGGAACGAGAAGAAACGTAATACACCTTCGCGCACAGTTAAGATAACTTTGCTGGCTGCTCTTTTGCGCTCCCACCTTCCTCTTGTTTTGGGGATCACAGGTTAACAGTACTGACAAGGACAACAGCGCGAAGGAGTGGGCAAACCGCAACTCGTGCCGCGCGGACTGGACAAAATATCCCGTTTATTTTTGTCTGCGACATCTTTACAACTATATACGTACTAATTTAACAGAACTCTATACGTTACAAGAGTTTTGTAAAAAAAACAAGAAATACAGAAAAATCAAATACTACAAATTACATAACATTTAAAAAAGTATAACTAAACAAAAATAAAACTTTAAAAACATTCAATTGATTTGTTTTTAAATTTAGGAGAAGATTTTGCATTACAAGAGTGTTCACATAAATATTCAAAAGGTCTAAAAAAAGAAATTATACAGGGCGTATTTAAGATGGTGCACAATATGTAAAGTGCGTTTATTTCTAGTTAACTCAATCTTCATATGTAAAAGTCGAGTGCTTAACAATTTTTAGAGTTTGTTAAACAGTATTTGCTTTTGTTAGTGACTTGTTTTCATAGAGAATGTTTCTCAACAGGTATTATTCAGTTTGTCTAGATATTTCTTGTCCAGAATGTTTTAAGAATCAAATGAAATAAATTTGTATCATCCTGAAGGGTTGAAAAATTTGAATACAGGACTTTGTGTTTACGTGGCTGCAGGTAGCTTGCAATCTGCCTATTGTTGCTTAAGTTAAGAAGATTGAAGAGCCTATTAGAAATGTATGCACTACACACAACGTTATTCTGCAGGATGTAACCAATCGATAATTAAAGCTCTGCGCCATGAAATTCTACGATGAAAAATGGGTAGAAAGGTTTAATAACATTTTTGCCTCCGATGGTTTTTTTAAGAGATACAAACTTCTAGTTATACAGTGTCCGCCAAAAAGTCTGCACCATATGGGAAAAATTTTGATTGAATGACATGGAAATTTTGATACCGGCATCAGGTTTTGCTTGCTCCAGAACCAAAAACCACCTAATTAAAAGTAATCATATGGTCTCCAATTACCTGTCAAATTTGACATTTTTTGAGAAAATATCAGAAAAATGAACTTATTTGACCGAATTTTGAAAAAAGTCATGAGAAATAAATGTTTCCTTTGCAATTTTCTACCTGTATGCAAATTTTCAAAAGCCTACCACGGTCTTCATATTTTGCCCTTGATTTCGCTTTTCCTTATTTGTTAATCGATAAACGTCGATCCAATCTAATTCAAAAGTGGTAATTCTTTCCATAACAACTTTGACTTGACTTCGACCATACGCTGTAATCTATCAACTTTTTCTCTCATGTCTTTAACTTCTTCTTTCTCGGCTTTAAGTACTTTTTCATGTCTTTAATCTTTTCTTCCACATTTTTAATTTCTTCTATTTTTTCTGTTATTTCTTGTTGGTTATTGCCCATTTTGAAACTCTGTTGATAATTATTTATTTTATTTTGGGTTTCTTGTAAGATTCGGAGTAATTGCTGCTCCATTTAATTATTTGAAAATTAATTTCACACCTGACGCCAGTTGTAAGTTGTTAATAAAGGAACGTTTATTTTATTTATTTAATAATATTTCAACAATAATATGTCAAGAATAATTTATTTATATTTACTAAGTTTATATCACTACTTGTACGTTTATTTCACTCCACTGTACTGCCCTGATAATTCGCTTCACCACGCGTTATTCTTTCTGGTTATTACTGGAAAGGGGATGCGAGGCATCCATTAGGCAACCCAACATACTTGGGTGTAATCGTAATCCTCTAACACGCACGCTACATTATGTAGACCACGAATAGTGAAGAAGGGCACCGCTGCACTTTATCACAGAAGATGGCGT